>JARYGA010003436.1:0-33968 GCA_030545235.1 Helianthus tuberosus | reverse complement strand
ATGGGTGTTACAAGTTGGTAATCAGAGCTTAAGGTTGTCAACAAAGTGTTCGGTTCAAGCTTGATCAATCGTCCGGTAAGAATTAACTTATTATGTTAACAAATTATGTCTTATGTAAGAATGAGAAAAGAATTGAAGTGCATGGGAAGAGCGTGTTAACACACTCAAACCCGGAAAGTGCACCAAATGTGAACGGTTAAAGCAAGTTAGGAACTTGGCTAAACCGAAACAAATGAAGCAATGTTATGAATGAAATGTTTAACGTTTAAATGTAAACATTTTAGTTTTAAGATGTCTGATGGAAATGAGGATAATCCGGTGCAAACAAGCACCGAACAAATGAAAGAAATAATTGCCGAGGAAGTAGGGAAGGAAATTGAGGGTATTCTATCCGGGTTTATAGACAAAATTCAAAGCACGGTGTTGTCGCTTGTTGAAGAGCGAGTTAAAAGGTTGGAGGATAGTGTCAACCTTATGAAAGATAAAACGGGGGAACGCAAAGGGTGTTCGTATAAGGAATTCATGGCATGTAAACCGCCAATCTATAACGGGGAGGTTGACCCGATAATTTGCCAAAGATGGATAAGTGATGTCGAAGGATTGTTTGAACGAACCCACTGTGACGTAGGTGACTTTGTTGCTTACGGAACGGGTCAATTGAGAAATCAAGCCAAGGATTGGTGGGACAATAAAAAGAAGGAAATGGGAGCCGAAGCGGCAAGGGTCATGACTTGGGATGAGTTTAAAGTGCCGTTCCTTAAACACCATAGTCCCAAAGCGGTTATTAACATGATTAAAGAAGAATTCATCCAGCTAAGACAAAAGGGTGAAACAATTGATAAGATCACGGGCATCTTCATGGATAAGCTGAGGTTCTGTGACGAGTTAGTCACCACTGAAGAGCAAAAGATATACTACTATTACAACAGGCTAAGTGCCGAGTACCGAGAGTTTATGACTCCGTCAAAGTACGAAACCCTCACGGAGATTTTCAACACCGCCCGGGAGCGGGAAATCGAGTTAAAGAAACAAGTTGAAAGGGATGAACGAAGGGCACAGGATGTGAATCCAAGCCCTACAAAGAAAGCTAGAACTGCTGAATCGGGGAAGAAGGTGGAGGCTAAAGGCGGGTCGCCAAGTTGTAAAGTATGTGGAAAGGGGCACAAGGGTGAGTGCCGCTTCAAAGACAAGCCGTGTCCGGTATGTGGGAAGACGGGGCACACTGCATCGCTGTGTCCTGGAAAAGTTTCTGTTTGTTACAAATGCTATCAACCCGGCCACAAAAAGTCTGAATGCCCCGAGTTGGTTGGAAAGAGAGATACAAAAGAGTCTCCAGCAGAAGCCCCCAAAGCGAAGGCTAGGTCCTTCCAACTTACTGCGGCTGAAGCAAAAACAGAACCCGATGTGGTCTCAGGTATATTCACAATTAACTCAATTCCAGCACGTGTATTGTTTGATACGGGTGCGAATAAATCCTTCATTTCGCATGGATTTATTCGACATCCTTCATTTGTATTGACGAAATTATCTGTGCCCTTAGAAGTTGAAATAGGAGACAACAAAAGTTTTATAGTTTGTGATGTTTATCGAGGCTGCAAATTAAGCATCGACGATGAGGAATACTTGATAGACCTAATCCCGATGTCAATGGGGGAATTTCAAGTAGTCGTTGGGATGGATTGGCTATCTCAGCACCATGCAAAGGTCGTGTGTTTTCGTAAAGAGATAAAACTAACATCTCCGAGCGGGAAGCACGTCACTATCTATGGCGAAAAAGGAGGTAACCCCATAGTATGCTCAATGATGAAAGCTCACAAGCTTATGAAGCGAGGATGCAAGGCATTCATGATATACGCAAATGAGCCCGAGAAAGAATCGCGGAAGATTGGAGTTGTACCGGTAGTACAAGATTATGAAGATGTGTTTCCGGAGGATTTACCGGGGATACCGCCTGAACGGGAAGTAGAGTTCGGGATCAAATTGATTCCGGGCGCAAAACCCGTAGCTAAAGCACCGTACCGACTCGCGCCGTCGGAATTACAAGAGTTGATATCCCAAATTCAAGACCTGCTTGATAAAGGATTTATAAGGCTGAGTGTATCTCCTTGAGGCGCACCGGTACTGTTCGTGAAAAAGAAAGACGGAAGCATGAGGATGTGTATAGATTACCGGGAGTTAAACAAACTCACGGTAAATAACCAATACCCGCTTCCGAGGATAGATGATTTATTCGACCAATTACAAGGTGCGAATTGGTTTTCAAAAATTGACCTTAGATCGGGGTATCACCAATTAAAGGTCAAGGAGGAAGATGTGCCGAAGACGGCTTTCCATACGCGATATGGACATTATGAATTCCTCGTGATGTCATTTGGGCTAACAAATGCACCCGCGGCTTTCATAGACCTCATGAACCGGGTTTGCAAGCCAATGTTGGATAAGTCGGTTATCGTGTTTATCGATGATATTTTGGTGTATTCGAAAAGCGAAACTGAACACGCACACCACTTACAAGAGGTGTTAGAGACACTTAGACGAGAAAGGTTGTATGCAAAATTCTCTAAGTGTGCCTTTTGGTTACGAGAGGTACAATTTCTTGGCCACATCATAAGTGCCGACGGAGTATTGGTGGATCCGTCAAAGATAGAGGCCGTGTCAAAATGGAATCCCCCGAAGAACCCTTCGGAAATTAGAAGCTTTTTGGGGCTTGCGGGATACTATAGGAGATTCATTCAAGATTTCTCCAAGATTGCGTCACTGCTAACAAAACTAAACCGGAAGAAAGAAAAGTTTATTTGGGGTGTAGAACAAGAAAGAGTGTTTCAAACGCTAAAAGAGAAGTTAACTCAAGCTCCGGTACTGACATTGCCGGACGGAGTCGAAGACATGGTGGTTTATTCGGATGCTTCACTATCAAGGCTCGGATGCGTTTTGATGCAACGGGGCAAAGTTATAGCTTATGCCTCGAAGCAATTGAAGATACACGAGAAGAAATATCCCACGCACGATCTCGAGTTGGCCGCGGTGGTATTTGCATTAAAAATATGGAGGCACTACTTATATGGGGTAAAGTGCACCATATTCACCGACCACAAGAGCTTGAAATACTTCTTCGATCAGAAGGAGTTAAATATGCAACAAAGGCGATGGCTAGAAACGGTGAAAGATTTCGATTGTGAAATACATTATCACCCCGGAAAGGCAAATGTGGTGGCGGATGCTCTGAGCAGAAAAGCAGACTACGTCCCAATACGTGTAAGATCGATGCAGCTCGTGGTGACCTCGGGTATACTTGAACGTATTCGAGAGGCGCAATTAGAAGCAGTGAAATAGGAGAAATGGAATAAAGAAAGAATAATCGGTCAATTAAAAGATTTGTCGGATGGGGATAACGGGTTGAAGACTCGATCCGGAAGGATATGGGTTCCAAATACTTGTGGGGTGAAGACGCTTCTACTTGATGAAGCTCATAAATCCCGATATTCAATTCATCCGGGTGCGACCAAGATGTACAATGATCTGAAACAAAATTGTTGGTGGCCTGGAATGAAGAGGGATATGGCGAAGTATGTGGAAAATGCTTGACATGTCTACAAGTCAAGGCGGAGCACCAAAAACATTACGGCAAACTCCAACCGTTAGAAATCCCGGTTTGGAAATGGGAACATATTACAATGGACCTATTAACCAAATTACCTAAGACAAATCGTGGTTTCGATGCCATATGGGTGGTGGTGGATAGATTGACAAAAAGTGCTCACTTCATTCCGATTCGTGAGACTTATACGTCAGAAAAGATGTCGGAAGTTTATACTAATGAGATAATAGCACGTCATGGAGTACCGGTATCCATCATGTCTGATAGGGATACCCGGTTCACTTCAAATTTCTGGCGAGATTTCCAAGAGCAAATGGGAACCAAATTGTTCATTAGCACTACGTACCATCCTCAAACAGATGGACAGAGTGAAAGAACAATACAAACATTTGAGGACATGCTACGAGCGTGTATAATCGACTTTGGAGGAAGTTGGGATGTTTACCTACCGTTAGTCGAGTTTTCGTATAATAACAGCTACCATGCTAGTATTAAGATGGCACCATACGAAATGCTCTATGGTAGGAAGTGCCGAACCCCGGTATGTTGGGGTGAAGTGGGTCAACGTGAACTTGCCCACCAAGATATAGTACGAGCCACTAATGAAAAGATTGATGTGGTACGGGCACACTTGAAAGCGGCTCAAGATAGACAAAAGGCGTATGCTGACAAAAGGAATAGGCCAATCGAATTCCAGGTTGGCGACATGGTTATGCTAAAAGTTTCCCCATGGAAGGGCGTTATTAGATTCAGAAAAAAGGGGAAGCTAAGCCCGAGGTTTATTGGGCCATTTAAAATCATCGGAAGGGTCAGCAAGGTGGCTTATCGCCTCGAATTACCGGAAGAGTTGAATGGAATACATAGCAGGTTCCACGTGTCGCAATTGCGAAAGTGCCTAGCGGACGAAACAGCTTATATCCATTACGATGATATCGAAGTGGATAACAGCCTGAATTATGCGGTGAGACCAGTAGAGATTCTAGATCGAAAGGTCAAGCACTTGTGAAACAAACACATCGATCAAGTCAAGGTCAAGTGGGAGCATAGGAAAGGTTCGGACACTACATGGGAATCCGAAGAGGAGATGCGACGTCTCTACCCTACTCTATTTGGTACGTAATTCGGTTTCGTGGACGAAACCTTTTTAAGGGGGTGGACTTGTAACACCCCGAAAATATAAAACTTTATATCAGAATTATAAAGTATAAATAAACAAGAATTTACTAACTAGGAAAATTATAACCTAGTTAACTACAAGTCTAGAAATAACATGAAATAGGGTTAAATAACCAAAACTATATGTTAAACAAAAGTGGAGGGGCCAATGATGATAAAAGTGAAACTTATGTTACAACTTTTAATAAAAACAAAAACCAAACACCCCATTTGGGGGTCTGGTCGATCAAGAACAAGCAGGGGGCGACACCCCCACTCTCAAACTCTAACATCCACAAAATCAATCAATTGAAGGCTAAATTCTGTCCCAAATCAAAATCCAAACATAGATTACTGATCCTCATCACAAGGGGATTACAAGGTATGTAAAATTTTGAGAAATCTCTCAACTTGAAATTCTCATGAATTTGGAGAATCTGAAATTAGATGTTGCATGTGTGTTATTTGGATTGAATAGGAATGATGTAGTGTCTAGGAGAAAAACCTAGACAAAAACATGTGAAAATATGCTTAAATTCTGGAAATTTCATGAATACATTGAAGGTCATTCATGGGTTTTGTGTGAAGTTGATGAACACTAGGGTTTTGAGAAATTTCCTAGGGTAATGTGGTCCTTAGGAAAAGATTTCTGAAATCTGAATGTTAAACCTTATAAATGAAAGCTTGATTTATAAAATTTGGGCTAAATGATATGTTAGGGATTGGTTATGTAATCATGTAAAATCTGCCCTTGAAATGTTTGTTGAAATGCGTTAAAGAAGACTTGAAACTGAAATGTGTAAGTTAAAAACGCATAATTATGATGTATGGCAAAATGTGCGTTATATATGTGAAACAAAGAGTTATAAACATGAAGTGATTGAACTCTATAGGAAAGGAAGTCGGGGCATCAAGCGGGCAAACCGGTGTGGACGCATGTTTGAAGGGCTTGCTTTAAAAGTATGTAACTTGACCCGTTACATTCGATGAATTGTTGTTAAACTATGCGTTGTTGATAAGAAAATTGTGTTTGTTGTAACGATCATGTACATTACTTTAAATTCATAGGTTGAGAATTGGTTTGTAGTCGTTTGGTAGTCATCAAAATGGAGGATTAACCGTAGATGGACCAAATGGGTCGAAAAATGATACTCTGTAGTATTAATATTGTAAGTAGAAAGAGGTGGCGGGAATGGTCACAAGAGCACGAAGCCATAGGTTTGGTAATGAAGTGCCAGTGATAATAAGCCCCGGAAGTTGGGTAATAAGCGCCTTAGGTTTACTAGTTAAATGGTAGTAAAATGGCTAAGCTAGAATGGGTCGAATAATTGCATAAGGACACATAGTCTTTCGGTCCGTAAACAAATTTTTCGGTATGAAATTTGTAATAGGCATGTCGGTAATGAATTTACAGACGCATAGGAAAAAGAATCACCTAAAACGGACTTACGAGTCAAAAGTTATGGCCAAATTAAGTTGAAAATTGAACAAACCTTGAACTGGGAATGTGCAGCAACAGCACAAGAAACAGTCTGTGAAAAACAGGGCTAGGCGTGATGCCTAGGCCCTTGGCGTCACGCGACGCCCCCTTGAACCGGGAAAAATTATTTTTTTGTTCTTTTGGCCCTTGGAACTTGTTTGTATCCATTTGAACTTTATCAAAACTAACATTTGATGTGGTTTTGATCTTAGGTGATGTTGGAAACTAACCGAAAGATGATCGAGCTATCTTTTGAAGAACCGAACACAATTTACAAGCTTCCGCAATGTTTTAACTCTTAATAGACTATGTTTATGGAATGTAAACAATTGTTAAACTACTTTTGAATGTTTTAACTTAGTCTTTAGTTGACTAAGCTTTTTGCTACTTATCAATTTGACTTATGAAATCTATGTTAATTAACCATCTTTTGTATAAATTGGAAATGAATTATTATTAAATTCAAGTAAATTTAGATGGGTGTTACAACATAACGCGACCATAAAATTGGTTTTATAATCTTATTTGAGATGTTAGGACGCTTTTTTAGTTCTGAGACTTATTACGACCCCTTTACATGAAACGCTTTTACCGTTGGTCCTATTAAATGATAGGTCCTATAAAATAGCAATTTAGGACGCTTTTGCGCGTACTAAAAACTCAGTTTTCTTGTAGTGAACGGGGAAAAATAGGCGATGTAAAAACGTTCACTCACACACGCACGTTGCGTCGTGTTAACTCGCAAAATTTAGAACGAAACGTAAAAAAGTTAAACCAAAGACGCACGTTGCGATTTGTTAAGTCACAAAATTTAGAACCAAGCATAAAGCGAAAATTTGCGGAAAATGAAAACTATAAAGGACCAAAGTTGAAAGTAAAAAAAGTTATGAGGATAGATTGCAAAAGATAAAAAGTTTTGGGTTAAAAGTAAAAAAAACAAATAGTTTTGAGTTAAAAGTAATTTATTAAATACTTTTGGGTGAAAAGTAAAAAAAAAAATCAATTTTTGATTTTTATACGAATAGGATTTTTTTCTTTTTTTGAAATTTTCGTTTATATTCATCCGTAATCATCCGCAATCAACATATTCCTCCGTCAACAAGCATCTTTCATCCGTAATCAACAAGCATCTTTCATCCGTAATCAACATATTCCTCCGACATCGTTCTATTTTTATTCATCTTTCATCCGAAATCATCACATTCATTTGTTCTTCATCAACATAACATCACCACCACCTTCAACAACCCTCCGTCATCCTCTTCATCGTCTGCATCATCACCGTCGTCATCTTCCGACAACCCTCAGCACCGTCTACTCCGTCATCTTCTCCGCCGCACCAGTCACCTCCTTCATAACTTCGTACACCGTTTGTCTTCTTCAATCACCTTCTCCGGTCATCACTATAACCTGCAACTCTCTTCCGGCAATCCGCCACCGACACCAACAGCTCCTATTCATATCCGGCGACTGTCATACATCATCCTCTTCAAACTCTCGTCTCCGGTCAACACATCTGTTTCACCATCATCTTTGTCTCCGTTCATCGTTCACCGTTGTATCGTTCTTTCACCATCTCATCGCCATCTTCATCCTTAACCACCATCTCAGGCGACCTTCATCGTTTTTTTTTTTACCATGGCGGCTGAAAGTTGTTTAAGGAATTTAGGGTTTTGATCGTACATGGTAGTAAACGACATTTGATATTGTCGTTTAATATTTTTATAATAATAATAATAATAATAATAATAATAAACAATCATGACGTAGCTCTTTCTTGGTGGGGTGTCTGGGAGGGTGAGCATTTGTAGGTTGCTTCCCTCTCCTTCGTTTCTTGGGTGGGTTGATACCTGGCCTCCTCCCCACCTCGAGGCGAAGGACTTGTTATCACTTCTCGGTTTTGATTGATTGTTTCCAATGGGCTCTGCCAAGGGTAGAAGCATGGTATCCAGTGCCTCTGAAGGGGATGTTGGCCCTACCTCGTCCAATGGAGTGTGGTTATGCCCCTTCAGGAACTTCCACGAGTGTAAAGACGGTAAGACTGGGTCTTGTGGGTATAACAGATTGATCGCGCATTTTCAGCATTTTCATTTTAAAGATGATCGTAAAGAATCCCTCCAAGATGCACTTTCTAAGGATTTAGAATTGTTTTCAAATGTTGGGGAAACCTTGCGAGCTTTTGGATATTGGTTGTGTGGGAGGTGCATGAAGACACACGCACTTAGTAGGGGGTGTCATCATCCTGATGGTGTTTTCACATTCTCTAGAAAATCCAGGTCTGATGAGGATTTTGTCGTGGGGATACCAAGGCCCCAAGATCCTGTGATGGTTGAGCTTATGACCTCGCAGGGAGTGACGGGAGATGTTGCTCTCCTTGAACGTGTTTTCTCCCTTCCGGTTCGAACTGTTAAGAGCATCCCCCCCAAGCTGCCGTTTGGCATTTGCGCAAGCTTTGACAGGTGCCATCCATAAAGTAGTAGCTTCCCCTGGGTCTGTTGAAAGCTGGGTCAAACTCTTGCTCTTACCCCGTTGTACCCTTAAGGTGGTTAAACCGTCTTCCAGGCAAGAGAGAAGGTTGGGTAATCGAAAGTCCTTGCAATGTGATAGTATTTTGCGGGCCTTAGCTTTGTGGAAGGAGGGCTCTGGTTTTGAGATTTTGGTCAATTCCCTCCTTGCCGATAGTGGAGAAGAGGTCGTGCGTGGGGGGGAGGCACAACGGGAGATAGCTGAGGAGGTTAGCCCTAACATCAAGCAATGTCTCAGGAAAGTGAGTGATGGTCACTTCACTGCTGCAGTTAAGGTGTTGTGTTCCAGTGGGGTTGCTCCCCGGGGGGAATCCACCATGCAAGCCCTTATCGACAAACATCCCTTCGCGCCACCCCCGAGCCTCCCTTCAACCCCTCTGTCCCAACCTGCGTTATCCGTGGATAAAGACTGCGTCCACAGGTGTGTGAAATCCTTTCCGAAAGGGACATCTTGTGGGCGAGATGGCCTCCGAGCCCAACACCTGTTGGACGCTCTTAGCGGCGAAGGGTTGGCGACTGCCTCGGGACTGCTTACTGCCATCACTGAAGTGGTAAACCTTTGGCTAGGGGGGTTATGTCCTAAGGTGCTCGCGGATTTTGTTGCTTCGGCGCCCCTAACCCCTTTGTTGAAGCCTGATAATGGTATTCGCCCCATTGCTGTGGGGGAAATTTGGAGAAGATTAGTCTCCAAAGTAGAAAGTTGGGAAAGAAGCTGTTAAATACTTGGGGGACTACCAATTTGGGGTGGGGGTCCCCAATGGGGCGGAGGCGGTGCTGCACAGCGCTAACAGGTTTCTTAATTCTTTTCATTCAGATGGCTCGCTGGCCATGCTTACGGTTGATTTTTCCAACGCTTTCAACTTAGTTGATCGTTCGGTTTTGCTTCGCGAGGTCCATAGCCACTGCCCCTCCATTTTCCCATGGGTTCAGTTTCTGTATGCTCAGGCTGCTAGGCTATACGTGGGGAATGACCGCATCGGGGCCTTCACGGGGGTGCAGCAAGGGGATCCTCTGGGACCTTTGCTTTTTGCCCTAGCCTTACACCCCTTAGTGCTTCAGGTGCAGGAAAACTGTAAACTCCCCTTCCATGCTTGGTACTTGGATGACGGGACGATTATCGGGGATGCTGTTCAGGTTGCTAAAGCTCTCGACATCATCGGTTTGGAGGGTCCAACCTTGGGGCTACGGCTTAATATTAGAAAAACTGAATTATTTTGGCCGACATGTAACGGGGTGAAGGTCCGGCCAGGGCTTTTCCCCAGTGAGATTGGGAGGCCGGAGAAAGGTGTCAAACTGCTAGGAGGGGCAGTCAGCCGTGATTCTGGTTTTATTAGTGGTCTAGCGGCTAAGAGGGCAACGCGCGCTGTTGACATTATGGGGCACCTTCCCTTGTTGCGGGATCCTCAAAGCGAACTTCTTTTGCTTAGATCTTGTATGGGGGTTGCAAAGTTGCTTTTCGGTTTGCGAACTTGCCAGCCCCCCTTTGTGGATGATGCTGTTTCATGTTTTGATAAAGGTCTTCGGGAGGCAATAGAAGACATTGTCGTATGTGGGGGTCCTTTTTTTGGTGAACTACAGTGGCGGATCGCGACCTTGCCAATGCGGCTTGGTGGGTTGGGCCTTCTCTCGGCCCGGGATGTGGCAGCCTATGCCTTTGTGGCTTCCAGGTCTCAATCTTGGGAGTTGCAGGACCACATATTACGTAACAGCGGGGTTGCTAACATTGATCCGGATTATGCCAGCGCCTTGGAACGCTTGCATGAATCTCTCCCTGACTTTGATCTCGGCGGTTTCTCTAACAAGGACACCGCCCCCAAAAAAGCCGCAGAAAACTTTGGCGAATGCCCTTTGTTTTCGAATCGCACAAAGTCTGGGAGAAGATTTTCATTTGTCCCCGCGCCAGAAAGCCGTCATTGATTGCCTACAGAGGCCTCATGCTCAAGATTTCTTAACTGTTATTCCTATTGAAGGTCTGGGTCAACGTATGTCAGCGGTGGAGTACCGGTCAATCCTTAAGTACCGTTTGATGATCCCCATGTTCCCGAATGATGAAACTTGCCCAGTCTGCCGTAAAGCATGCCTGGATAAATACGGGGAGCATGCGTTAAACTTTAGAGAGTTGCCGGGGTTTAAGTATCGCCATGACTTTGTTCGAGACGCGTTAATGGATATTCTCAGACGAACAGGGATCTCGGCAAAGAAAGAGGCACTGGTGAATTTTCTTACAGACCCGTCGGAGGGGAGATCCACTCTACGCCCGGCTGACGTGCTAGTTTTTGGTTGGGAGGGCGGGAAACATGCTTGTGTCGATCTCACAGGTGTATCCCCCCTAGCCGGGTTTCGGGAAAATGAGTTTGTGGCGGGGCAAGCAGTACTGAAAGAAGAGTCGAAGAAGGTGGAAAAGCACGCGAAAGCTTGTGAGGATAATCAGCATGCCTTTGTCCCCCTAGCGTTTGACACGTTTGGCTCTTTGGCGCCAGAGGCAGTTCGTTTCTTGTCCAGAGTTCAGCGTGTAGTCCACAGCAACTTTTCGACCCCTCGGGGGCGAGGCTTTGTTTTTAGTAGATTAGGGTTTTCTATTCAGAAAGGGATGGCGGCGCAGTTTGTTGCTCGTCTACCTGCTATTCATATGTAATTTGCCCTGATGATTGGAATGAAAACAAAAGTTATTTAAAAAAAAATTTTTTTTTTGGAAAACCCTCAAAGCCAACGTTACGACAAACATATTTTTTTTTGAATGGCTAAACTTGCACACCATGGGGATTAAACCCATGACCTCCTACTATTCTACAAACCATTTTTTCTTTAAGAACCCCCAAAGCACACCCCGTGTTTCGGCGGGGCGTAAAACGGTGTCAAATAGTACTAACGTCACACAATCGTCATCGACCACCAACACTGACTCGACGTAGGATATGCGTGTTGCGATGAACCTGTCAAACATGGAAAATAGAGGTAAAAACATTGAACCACACATTCACGTTGCGTCGTATTAATTCAAAAAATTTAGAACTATACGTAAAACGAAAATTTGCGAAAGATGAAAAGTATAAGTGACAAAAGTTGTGAAGTTAAATTGCAAATAATGAAAAGTTTTGGGTTAAAATTAAAAAAAAAACAAATTATGTAGGGTTAAAGTTGTAAAAAGTAAAAACATTTAGGTTAAAAATAAAAAAATCAACTTTTTTTTTTTTTTGAAAATCACCCAAAGCACAATGTACAAGTTATAATGCACAAAAAAGTTGCAAACTTATATATGGAATAATGGTTAGGTGGTTTTATCATTCAAATAAAAGCAATTAAATGTAAAATGAATGGGGCTGTGGAGGAAGTTTGTTTGCTTATTTTAATTATAACCTTTCATCCACTAAATGCTACATTTAATGAAAAGGATAGTTATGGAATTTATTTATCAAACATATCCTAATAAATACAGTTTCTAATCTATGTTGTAACAAAGAAAACAATAAATGTTGCCATAGGGATGTATGATCGCATGGGGTTGTTAGAGCCTTTATATATCCATACATATATATATATATATATATATATATATTTGTTATTTAATTAACATACAAGACACATATTAGGTGCAATTTAAGGTATTAATCATAACTTAAGGTGTCATAAGATATATAAGGGTGTGGTAATCATGTTATGATGCAAAAAGAGTATGAAATCTAATGTGTTTAAACAAGTAATTAAATATGGATTTTGTTTTTCAAGGCATGGTGTATTGTAATGATAAACCAAGTATATGGTTGCAAAGACATTTAAATTACGCATTTTTGATTTGTTGTTTGTATGTAAGCATGTTCATGTTGCGAATATGAAATGAAACAAACATATAGTTGTATGACTTGAATGTATAAATGAAAGTATGTATCAATGTATAGACATGTATAAACAATGTATAAACGGTGTATAATTCATATGAAAGAATCATTTTATTACGATCAATGTCTCGGATTTACAATGGCTTGAAACGAAATACGATTACAAAGGAACGAGTTTCCGAAAATAAAATAACAAGATGACCTTTAAAAAAAACGGAAAGTTGCGAAAAGCGAGGCGTTACACCAAGCTGCTGACATATACACAAAAAAATATTTTTGTGACGTTCAAGCTGAGCTAATTGGAATTGCGGATTGCATAAATCAACGTTACGAAGATCAGTCTGGTGGGTTTGTTAAGTTTTACATAAATGATTTACAGCAGCCTTGTACATCCTTATTTGAGGTAAACAATAGCGTTTTGTTTTTTATATGGTGTTTTCTGTGAATGGTGTTTTATCATATCCAGTTATGTTTTTTTTTTAATTTTTTAGACAAACATTCTCTGCATGGCGTTGTAGAGATATTGTTTTTTGGCGTTATAGAGATATTGTTTTTAGCGTTTTTCACGCAAAAAGACAAACCTTTTGTTTGGGGAACTGAACAAGAGGAAGCCTTTCAAACCCTCAAACTTATGCTTTGCACCGCTCCTGTGCTCGCGTTACCTGACGGGAACGACGACTTTGTAGTCTATTGCGATGCCTCAAACCTTGGTCTCGGTTGTGTTCTCATTCAACGAGACAGGGTTATCACGTACGCTTCTCGACAGCTCAAGATCCACGAGAACAATTATACAACCCACGATCCCAAGCTTGGTGCAGTTGTTTTTGCGTTGAAGATTTGGCGACACTACCTGTATGGTACCAAGTGTACGGTCTTCACCGACCACAAGAGCCTACAACACATCTTTCATCAAAAGGAACTAAATATGCGCCAACGCCGCTGGGTTGAACTTCTTAACGATTACGACTGTGAGATTCGTTACCACCCTGGAAAAGCAAACGTTGTTGCCGATGCTCTCAGTCGACGAAGCTATCTGCATAGCATCCGTAATACTCAAGCCCAGCACAATCTCGAGGCTCTCATCCGTGTTACTCAACATGCTTGTTTTACCGAACACACTTTGAAGAAGGAAAGGATTATCAACAACGGCGGACAGTTGATGAATAAATCGAATGGTATATTCCATTATCTGGACCGAATTTGGATTCCCAAACGCACCAACTTACGATAGATTCTGCTCAACGAAGCCCACAAGTCCCGATATTCTATTCATCCCGGTGCAGACAAGATGTACCAGGACCTTCGCTACAAGTACTGGTGGCTGGGCATGAAGAAGGATATCGCTATCTACGTTTCGAAATGCCTGACTTGCTCAAAAGTCAAGGCTGAGCATCAACTCTCCTCTGGCTTACTCATGCAACCCGAGATCCCTATGTAGACATGGGAGAGTATAGCTATGGACTTTATAACGAAACTTCCGCGCACGCCATCAGGTCACGACAGCATCTGGGTTGTCGTTGACCGTCTTACTAAATCTGCTCATTTTCTGCCGATACGAGAAGACTTTAAGGTAGAATGATTAGCCCGGATTTACACCGACGAAGTTATATGTCGACACGGGACACCTCGTGACGCCATCTCTGACCGCGATGGTCGGTTTACCTCGCGACTTTGGGAAACGTTTCAATCTACTCATGGTAGTACTCTCAATCTAAGTACTGCTTTCCATCCCCAAACTGACGCTCAAACTGAGCGAACGATCGGTACCCTTGAAGACATGCTTCGCTCGTGTGTCATAGATTTCAGTGGTAATTAGGACGCGCACTTACCTTTAGTCAAATTATCGTACAATAACAGTTATCACTCTAGCATCCAAATGGCACCATTTGAGGCATTATACAGAAGAAAATGTCGATCGCATATTGTGTGGCACAAGATCGGAGACGCGCAAATTACCGGTCCCGAGCTGTTGCAAGAAACGGCTGACAAGATCCTCCAAATCCGAGACAATCTGCTGAAAGCTCAGAGTCATCAGAAAGGTTACGCCGATAGACACCGAAAGCCCCTTGAATTTGATGTTGGTGATCACGTACTCCAAAAGGTATCACCTTGGAAGGGGGTGATCAGATTCGGCAAGAAAGGAAAGCTCGCGCCTCAATATGTTGGACCCTTTAAAATTATGGAAAGAATTGGCAAAGTGGCATACAGACTCGAACTACCAGAAGAACTTAGTAACGTTCACCCGACTTTCCACGTCTCGAACCTCAGAAAGTGTCTAGCCGAGCAAGATTTACAAGTACCAGTTGAGGATCTACAAGTGGACAAAACATTACACTTCGTGGAAAAGCCTGACGAGATCATGGACCGAGAAACCAAGACACTTCAACGCTCACGCATTCCCATCGTGAAGGTTCGCTGGGAAGGCAAACGCGGCGCCGAGTTCACTTGGGAACTCGAAAGTGACATGAAGGCTAAGTATCCACAACTCTTCGATACGCCCACTACTTAAAATTTCGGGATGAAATTTCCTAAAGTAGGGGAGGCTGTAACAACCCGATTTTGGATGTCAAAGTACAAGTCAAAGTCACAGTCAAAGGAAGAAAAGATTGCTAGTTTTGAATCTTTCATTCCTTGTGTAACCATCACTTGTACCTTCCAAATCGTTGATCGATATTTGAAATTATGTTAACTTAGTTGTATTATGTGGAGTTATTATGGAATAATCGCAGTTTATCACTTATTGACTTATCACTATCTCATCGCTACCGCATCGCAACTCGAATTATGTGTTCTGGATGCCGTTTTACGTGTGTGTGTTTTTATGTGTTATTTGTGCATGTTTAATTATGTTTGTGGTGACTATTCGAAAATGCAATCGCAACTCTATCACAACGCAATCTCATCGCAACACAACAAAGAATGGGTATGTTTAGGTTTATGACTGTTAGTTAGAATATTTGTGTGGTTAATGGGTAACACTATCGCATCACTTACTCGCATCACATCACAACGCTCAACGCACAAAACGAAAACACGGAAACCAACTCGCGTCAACCAGTCGATCGAATGACAATTCGATCGAATGGTCATCCGAACGGATGGCCATCCGATCGGATGGCCATCCGATCGGGTTGCCATCCGATCCGTCACTTGTGCGCACCTTTCCTCATTTGAAATCCTATAAATAGCACCTGTCACACCACAATCAATGATGTGACAGCTCTGGTGCGACTCTTCAGCTTCTCAGACCTTTCTTCTTCGATTTCTTGCGATTCTTGTAAGTTTCTACCTCAAATCTTGTACATCTTTGATCTACACACACTTCTTCATCATCTTCACCTTTGAATCTTAACTTTTCACCATGAAATCCACTGATTTGAGGTGTTCTAAGATGATGTCATCATGGAGTTCTTATGAACTTCAAGTTTTGGCCTTATTCCACCAAGAACAACTCAGATCTAAAGGACTTCAACATGATTCAACACTGATTTTGCACAAATCTAAACATTTTCAAGAAGTGAAAGATTGAAAGATGTTTTCATAACATTCTTTCAACTCTTTTACACTCAACACATTCAAAACCGATAGAATCATGACTCATTCAGGCCTTCACTCGTTCCTAGTAAAGTGTCGGTCTGAGATCTGATTTCTACCAAAGAGACAACCGATTCAGGGTTGAACATGAACAACCATCAACGAACAGTTGACTGGTCAGATTGGGGTGATTCCCATCCGATCGGATAACTTAGGCTTGATGAAGTTCCTGTTGTTCAAATCGTTACCATACCGTCTCGATCAAACCGCAAACTTTCAAACTTAATAAATTTCAAAATGACCAAGTCACCAAACGGATTGCCGTCCGATCGGATTGCCATCCGATCGAACGACAATCCGATCGGATGACATATGGTCTCCAACACATTAGTATCTACTGAGAAATGCCTCGCTGGACGGATCGCCACCCGATCGAACGAACGTTCGACCGGACGACCTGAAAGGTAGAGATACTTCTCTGATTTTAAAATGCTACAACAAAAACTTCAAAGCCATCATACACAAACACATCTATCCCAAACGAAGGACAATCCGACCGAATGGCCATCCGACCGGATGACCATCCGAACGGATTGTCTTCCAATCGAATGACCATCCGTTCGGATTGTCATCCGACCGGATGACCCTTCGTCACTCTGACAATTGCACCGTTTTACGCACCGCCCATTGCTTATGCTATCGTCCTGTAATTAGGCTTACTCTAGCGCTCCCTTCAATCCAACCACAGATCTTGTTTAGCCGCTACCATCTCTGTGAGTATACTCGATCCCCTTTTGCTTTAAGCACTTTTGGGTGTTACATACGTTACTTATACTAAATCACATCGATCACACAACACAAACACTTTTTATACGCTAACCGCTCTCGCATGTTATACGTGTTACTCGATGAATGCTTGTATGTTATTGTTTTGGTCAAAAATTACCGAAGCAATTTAGTGATCAAATTAGTTAAGTGAGGTAGTGTGCTAACAATGTGTGTTGAAAATATTCCGAGTATGTTGTTTGCAAAAACAGTTTTCAGGATATAGCTTAGGATATCTAGCTATGTTAACAATCAAACAATGAGCTAATAAGTAAAGAGTGACACGAGATGTACGAGGAAAGCCCTTGACCAATCTAGATCGTCGGCACAAAACCTCGGGAGCTGACAATCGCAGCTGCCTTGTTTTTCTCTTTACTTCAAACTTCAGGATACAGTGCAGGATATGATGCAGATCAACTAAGTGTTACAATGAGATTCGAGTGTAAGTGTAAGTGTTGGTAAGTGATTGTAGTTGGTAAAGAGTAAAAGTGTGCGTGAAAAATTGTGTCTCCCTATCGATCCGATCATTCCTTTATATAGTAAAAGAATTAACAAACTATCCTAAAAATGGGGGATGCTTCGAATATTCCCCTTTGAACGTTGGAGACCCCTTCTTTGCGGCTTCAACGTTCTCTTCTCAACAGCTTAGTCCGAGTCTTCAGGAGAATCAGTCCATTCGAACGTTATAGGCAAGCCTCTCTAATCTGCATGTGAATAATTAGTCATTACCAGGATACTATATCAGGATGTTACCAATATCCTGATCCGGTATCCTGATCACAATTGAATGTAATAAAACTAGAATATAATTCAGGATATATGTTCAGAAAACCACCCATAACAATTGTCCCCAAAATATATCTGCTGGGATACTAAATTCCAACAGATATATTTTAAAACTTGTCACATATCTCGAGGTAATTAAAACGAAGAGACGCTAAAGTGACAACGTGCAACTTCCAACGCGCTTTATACTCGATGGCTTTCTATTTCGCCCCTATATCTTCTCTCTTTCTTATTGATAATCATCCGTCCTCCTCAGAATTCTCAGGTATTTCCTCTTCCCTTTCCTTTCAAAACTTTATCTGCTTAAGTTCTTCGATTCCACCAGAACCCGATCACATTCTGGCGAATCCACCTCATCGTTCACTAACCAGAACATGCTCAAATACCCCGAGAGGGAGGTATGCTCTTTCTACAACGCCGACATCACCGCACTGAGGGTTTCCACCGCTTTTTCCGACAGGGAAGTGATTCGTCCGTTTGATCGGAGCATCCGATCAGACGTATCATCTGAAAGGTGGATCTGCTTTTCAGCATACCCATTCTCTCTTGGCCTTCGATATCCCTTTCCAGAATTTATCATGCAATTTTTTCGAACCACCGGCCTCTGTTTTGCCCAAACAATGCCCATGGTCTGGAGAGTACTCATCGTGCTTAACCATATCAAAACTTTTCATGTCCTTGACCTTTGTATTGAAGATATTCCGATTGCTTACCATCTCCGATCTCACGGCAACAGCCGTTTTTTGCTTTTTTCAACCTCCAGCAACCCCTTTATCCTTAAAGCCACAAGAAACGAGGATGGGTGGCCACGTAAATTTTTCTTTGTTAAATGGGACTCCATTGCCGAAGGTGATAGCCTTTCGGTGAAATGGTTGACTTCCGATAGGATTTAGGGTTTTAAAATATCCCCAAACATATCCTGATGATGTATCCTGCACTAACATCCTAGTGTTTTTATGCAGCAAACTTCAAAGAGTTGGCTCCTCCCACTGAAAAATCCCAAGAGAGAATTAACAGGGTCTATCAGCCACCTGATAGTGATAGAACCTTCTCATTGCATCTTCCAAGTTCAAGTCAATATTCTTCATCTGACATGTCTGGTAAGGATCATATAATTTTCCATATATTTAATTAGTAAAATATAAAATATGAGTAGAGATTTAGATCCTTCCCTGTTATGCAGCACCAGTCAAGATTCCAGCAGCCTTCAAGCTAGAAGAGTTGGACAGCTATTCTGGCCCTGTCCAAGTGAAGAAAGAACCCAGCAAACCTTCTACAGCTTCCAAACCTGCAACCAGCTCCAAAGCAGCAGCCGTACCCAAGCCTTCTCCTGTTGCGAAGCCGCGTGCTTCGAGCTCTCGCAAAAGGAAGGAACCAGATTCCCCTGTTGCCTCCGATGTCTTTCCGTTCGAGAATCATGGGTTTTCAGAATCCAGCAAATTCATGACCGGCTTTCTCAACCAGATAGGTTTCCTTATCTTATATCCTACACATATATGCTGATTATATATTCTAAGTACATATACTTGTACCTATTCATCTGATTGCTGGGTCTTGAGCGATTAGTGTTCCTTTATGAGGATTCATGCGGTCTGAACAAGATGTTGGAGGCTAAGTTGAAGAAGGCAGAGACTACTGTCGCAGACCAAGCAGCAATCGCCCCCGCCAAGTCACAGCATTACGAGGACAAATATAAGGCGATGATCCAGGAACATCAGGCTGCCCTCAAGAAGGTTACCCAAGAAGCCCATGCCAAATATGATGCAGCTCAGGTTCAGCACGAACAGGACATGGCTTTTTACCGGGAAGGCTTTAAGGGCTCCGTCGTCATCTCTCTCCTCCAAGCTAGGTTGAAAATGGCCTATGAGGCCAAGGCCATGGGCCTTGAATGCCCTTCATGGAATGTTGAAGCTTGGGAGGCAAAGTTGAGGGATCTCGGTGGCAATCCCGTGTAGCATCCTGTGAAGTCTGCGGTTGAGGAACCTGCTAAGGTGGTCGATGCTGATGCTGATGCTAGGAAGGATGCTGGTGGTGATGCTGGTGCGGATGCCGGTGAGGACGCTGTGGAAGCCGTGGTTGAAGAGGGTGCTGCTCCTTGAAAGCAGCGAAGTGGGCAATGATGGATATTCATGCCTAGGCCGGAGCCCACTTTTTAATCTTTGATGGTTGTGGTTTAACAAACAATTTACTTTTCCAGTCTTTTGAACAATTTTTATTTTCTGCACTTAGAACAATTTGATGGCCAAAGGTGGAGGGATCCTGAGTTTCAGGACGAAGCCCTTGGTCATCAATCATTAGTATGCTTTATTTTGAACACTTTAACAATTGAAGGGGGAGGGATCTTGAGTTTCAAGACGAAGCCTTCAATTGTTAAGTAAATATGGTTAAGACTAATTGTGTTTTTGGTGGATAGATCTCGGTTTGAGATGAAACCAAAAGCACAATCTTTTGCTATGCTAATAATAACCTAACCCTTTTTTGGTCTTATCCATTGTTGTTCAATTTTACTTTGCAAATCTTGTTATGTGTTGTTGGATTTCAACGTAGTTTCAATTTTTAATCTTAGTATAATATTTCAAATATTATGACCAAATATCCCGAGAACATATCCTGGTCAGGATACTCATAAATATTCTATCAAGACTTTCGTCAAACATGGTTTCAAAAACTTAGATAATTTGAATAAGGTTTCTAAAGAACAAAAAGGAGAGATCATACCAGAAATAGAATATATCTTAACCCTTAAACTTCAATCGTCTTACAACCTTTCCATCGAAGATGTCCCCAGTCTGGGAGACTTAGTAAACCAAGTCCAAATTTGATCCTTTTCACAATGCCTTGAGAGAAATGTCCCATGTGCATGTTGTTTTTAAACACTTAGGAATTTTTGTGCATCAATCCGATCACAACTGATGTTATACTTGTATACAATTTTAGTATTACAGGGGATAAACCCTAAATATACTGGAGATAGATCCTCAATATTCTGGGGATAAACCCTAAGTATACTGGGGATAATCCCAATTTTTCGTGCGCTACAGGCGGGAGTGTATAAACTCCAATCACTTAGAAAGGTGAAAACCTTTAAACCTTAGAGAGTATGAAAATACCCTTTCGTGAGAGATGGTGATCAATCCTCATATACCTTAAGGATCCAAGACATAGCCAATAATAACGAAATTGTCAGCCACTTTTACATGAATTGACCCCGCTATCTTGAACTATTTCGGATAACTTGCGCTCCAGGCGGGATGTTTAAACCCAATTCGAGAGAAAGGTGAATACCTTTAAACCTTTGAAGGGATCAGGATCCCTTAAACGTGAGAGGGGGCCAATCCTCTAATCTTTCGATCCTGAGTATATATCCTGGAGCTATATCCCGAAGCATATTCTACAAAACACCTTTAAACTAAGGTGGGTGTTAGCTTGGCTAACACCCCTCCAATGCTTAAGTTAGTATTGGGTTCAAAAGAATAAATAAAATAAACATATCTAAAAGAGATAGAATTCATACCATCCTGAGTTAGAAATTAGATTCTAAACTCACTTGAAATAGGCTTTAAGGTGTATAGCATTCCAGGATCTTGGCAACATATCCCCCTCCATATTCTTGAGTCGGTATGCTCCTTTCCCAGATTCTGATTCAATTTTGTAGGGTGCTTCCCATTTTAGAGATAATTTTCCATCGGCAGGGTTGGTGTATTCTGGAAAGCTTTTCTTAACACCCAATCTCCAACTTGAAATCCTCTAGTCCTCAAATTCTTGTTATCTGATTCAATTTTGTAGGGTTCTCCAGCCTTTATCTGTCTCTCGCTTACTTTGTTGCACATCTACGTATGCATACAAAGTGTGCAATAAGGAGAAGCAAGAGTACAACTTAGCAGGAGAAGACGGCCTCTACCGATTTCGTAAAAAGATAATAACCGATGAAAGTTTTTGGGTAAGAGGGATGAGGCTTAACCTGGTCGGCGAAACAGACGTGTCAAGGATCTTTTTGTTGAAGGACCACACGTGTAAAAATGATGGAAGTGATGTTGCCATTCTCAAAAACACTAAAACTCAACTGGTGCTTTCATCTTGTTGTTTAATATAAGCTAGTTGGTCTCTAACGCGTGCGTTACAGCGGGGATCCAGTGTACCGATAACAGTGTAGGTTTGGCCGACAACCTAATTAAAAAAAAGCATCAACCATATATTTCAAAACATATATGATCATAAAAATCAAAATCAAAATCAAAATCACCATATGATATCAACCAAATAGAAAATATGATGGCAAAAAAGATCTACGCAACTGCAATGTATTGCACACTTCTTGCTGAACAGATCTAAGGAGCCAAAAAACACAGCTCTTGCGTTATTTCTATCATGCAATATAAATAATAGGAATATCAGACGATTACCTTTACAGAATTCACATCTTACTGACTGATGTAATTAAGCAATATTAGGCGCAGAAAATCGAATATGAAGCATTCAATTGCTTACTTAGGAGGGAGTATCTGAGCAACTTAAACCAATGAAATGGAAGATCTAGAAAGTGATGGTGGAGTTGACAACTTGGGATAGAGTCTTACTCTTACCCTGAAGATGCTTCAAAACTCGATCCTTTCGTCATGTCAAAAACCATCAATTTCATTTCATTTTCATCAAATACATACATAGAACTTAAGGAAGACGTCGTAATTGCATACCATCAAAAGAGGGATTCGATTATGGAAGTGCATCTGCAACAAAAAAATCAACAACAACCAAAAAAAGTTAAATCAACCAACCATCAATAACTTCAATCACCAAATTATCTACTTTTAATTCCAGAAGGCCCGATAATCAATTTAAAACCAACAAAACAACATTAACTCTACCAAATCATCGCTAACTTCAGTCACTAAATTATCTATTTCAAAAATAGAGTTATAACTGATTCAGAGATCCAATCTAAAAAGCCCTAGGTCAGACATATTAATTTATAGGAATAAAGAACCAAAAAAAACCAAAAATCTATACACATGAGTTTGATAACTGATAGTAGAATCAATTACCTAAGATAGTACCCTGTCCAAGAATGTTAACCATCTGAAACAAACAGAAAAAAGAGGAAGCAATGAAACCCTAAAGCCCAAATCAACTATATAAACTAATGATCATGGTCTGGTAATTGCGATGTATGATACCAATGATTGTTTTAAATCAAGAGTTGCGTACCTTGCGATCGATTGAAAAATTATGAGGCACTGATTAGAGTTTCTTGTGAAAATGATGAAAGAAAAGGGGGGGGGGATAAGGAATGCATCAATACGGGTAAGATGAAGACGCGGGTTAAAGCAAAATAGTTTTTGCACCTATAGCAATGTGATGTTGCGGCGCCATCGGCGGGGTACATAGATTTGAATCCTTTCCACAAGTCGCAAATTTAATTGGTTGCCTGTTTCAAGCCATCACATTTACCATGCCATAACTATAACATCATCATCGCCTAACGAACTAAAGTGAATCTAATGACCCAAAACAAAGTAAATTGATTTTCGCACTCCAGCCGATGATTGTTCGAATATATCATTAGAGGTCATATCATTTGATCTCTTATTCTATGCATTTCAAAGAAATAAAAATCATTAATTGAAAAATTGCTGAGCTAATTAAAAGGAATTCCAGAAACTATATATAACTTACTGTTTCACATGCTCTAGGTGAAGATTCTCCAAATATATCTTCCTAAATTTGATCTATTCATTGAAAGATAAATGAGTACACATAGAGAGCCTACTTAAATCTAAATCACAAAAATAAAAATGCATCTTTGCTAGAAATATGACATTCAAAGGGATAAATGAAAAAAACCAAAGGTAAGTTGGATGAGTGTATGTATAAACTATAGTTATGATGTTATATACCTTCTGCAAACAGGTCTGATGGACCCACAGTCCACTTGGCTACACCCTATCTAACCTAGGACCCTGCTGGCCTAGCATGGTCCCATATATTATATCCACCAAGAACAATCATTCATATTATCATTGTGTTCACATGAAACCAAGAACATCTAGATCAAGGCATATCATAGACCATAGTACCATACTTGAAAAATATACCATATAAAAGGACTTGGAGGATACAATTACCAACATTGGATCAAAGGTCAAAAACCATAGATTAAAGTTAAAAAAGATGAAACACTATTATTTGATTGTGCTTTTTTGATAACCCCTTGCATAGCTTAACTGGGTACTTTGTGGCATTAATTTCTCTAGTTTTCTAAGTACAACTTTACAAAGATCAACACCACATATATCATATTATATTTTTACTAAAGATTATGTTTTTAATAAAAAGGTGACATATGCACCAATTTAAAATCAACAAAATAAAAAAAAAACTTCAATGTTAAAGTAACATCAAACTTACCTAGCGAAAGAAAACATGCCATGAATGTGACTTTGGCAGTGTCCCCAAACAGCTGGATGCTTTTAAACCAGTCTGACAATACACACATACTTGGTGTTTACAAAAAAAAAATGTAAAACACTTGTGAGCATAAGAGGATAAGATTAATATGAAAAGTAGACTGCATAGTAAAATAAGGAAAATGCCAATGGCCTAATTTCTTGATTTGCAAATATGGTATCTAGTGCAGCCCAATCCAATAGCAATAAATAAAAAATATGCATGTGATTGTCTTCTCTTGATATCAAAAACCAAAGTACATGCCATTCAAAACAAACAAACAACAACTATGTTTTCTGTTTTTTGTTGCTATACCCGAAAACCATGACCCAAGAACCCATGAAGCTCCATTTTTCGTATCGCATAAACCCATTTTAGAACCCACGAACCGTGACCCGTGAACAAACCTAATTAAAAATGTCGGCACAGTTTTAGGCTTAAATGATTATTCTCCAAAAAAATGTTAATTAACCTCAAAATTTATCAAATTGGTCGTTTAAACAAAACACAAACTAAAAGAAACCCTAAATATCAAAACGAATTGAAAATTAAAAGATCCAGATTCTCTCTAAATCAAAACACAAAATAATAAAAACTAAAGAGTAAATCACCAACCAATTACCTACATTGCATTTCCCTTTTGATTATAAAATTATATACTCAAAAATATAAAATCACATGTTCACCCTAACCAGTTTATGAAAAAACAAATATAGCCTCAATCATATCCAAATAAACCATTCTACTCGAAAAAAATCATGCAAGTTAAGATGAACTTACCAGAACATCCACAAGGTAACGTAAACAACTTTGTATACCCTGAAGGCTTAAGAGAATACGAACCTACTGATAGGGATGAAGATGATGAAATGGATTTCTGGAGTGCATAACTCCCACACGTTGTTCGGAATGGCTTATGTTGGTTCAAGTGCAGAATTCGCCATTACAAATGGCTTTTTGTGCAGGATTTCAAAAAAAATCGCCATTACAAATGGCTATAGTAGCTTTACAAATGATTGAGGTCTTACACATCTGATTAATCCTGCCACAAACCTACATCTCATATAAATTCGCCATTTTGAATGGCTATGGCAATAATTGTGAAATACTTTTAGGAGTGGCATTAGTTGTCAAATATTTTCTCATATTGGCACCACTTCTGTAAAAAAAAAAAAAACTCCTCAATTTAAGTTTGATGGCGTTCAATCATCAAACATCAATTGAATCAACATTAGTCTCAACTTAATATGTATTTTAAGTTTGATGGCGTTCAATCATCAAACATCCATGACCAACCTCTCTCATCCCTTAAAACCGATCCATCAGTCTCAACTTATTAAATACACATTACCAACAAATCGGAATCCAATGACTAAATCAAAGGAAAGAAATGCTAACTGAAAAATAAATCGATATCAAGAAGCATCAAGAGGTCCAGAACACGGGTTCCATAATCGGGGAATTTTTCTCTTATATTTTCAAAAGCAATGAAAAACCCTATATGGGTTGGATTGGTTAGGGGAACAAATTTGCAAAAAAGCTTAGGAACACTGATTACTTGTTAGAAAATGAACAAACTCGATGAATACAATACAAAAATGTTGATCGCGTTCAATCATCAACGAACAGTAGAATAACAACAGTAGCTGAAGCAATTCAGCCCAGCAGTTAAGAGTACCAAGAGTAGATTTTAAAAATCACACAAACACCACAACAACAACCTTGTTGAGAGGTGTACAAATCGTTTTTTTTTCATCAAAATCAAAAACCGGTTTTTTTTATTACCGGCTTCGGTTACTAACCGGTTTTTTTACTTAAAACAATAACCGGTCCAACCGGTTAAAGTCAGTTTTTAACCGGTTTATGCACAAAAAAAAAACCGTGTTTTTACCGGTTTAAAGTGGTTTTTTATAACCGGTTTCGAAGATTAAGATCCCTAACTGGTCTACAACTGCCGGTTCGATTCGGTTCTAAAACCGGTTATAAAAAAACAGGTTAAAAAACCGGTTTCGTTTTTTTTTCTGGTTTCAGTTCTAAAAGCGGTCTTTTTTGTACACCTCTAGCCTTGTTCACACTGAATGTTGTCAATCATGGTATAATCCAGTTGTTTAACCAAAAAACACAGCAAAAAAAATAATGCACACAATAGATACAACACGAATAATATGATATTATGATGCAAGTATTAGAGAGGGAAAGAAATCCTTACAGTGATACCTTGAAGACATAAAAGAATCAAAACAGTCATCCACGGTGCAGCGATTTTAAGTTTGATTGTGTTCTATCATCACAGCCTCATTTGAACACTATGTATTTGATACGGGTTAAAGCATCACCCGCCAGTGATCTACCAACAATAGCTCAGGCTAATCAACGCAACGATTAGAGTACCAGAAGTGCATTTTAATAACACTATTAAAGTCCCATTAATCAAACAGACGTGTCAAAAATTTCACAAACACCTCAATAATAGCCTAGATCAGGGACAGGATAGCAGTATAACACAAGTATTCAAGGTGTCAAATCAAGTATAATCAATATGTTTAACTAAAAGCACACAATGTAAAAGAAAATAATTCACAAATAGATACAACATTAGCGATATACATCTCTTTCTATATTCATATATACCATCGATTTCTACTTATGAAATCACCTACTATTAAGACAGAATATCAAAAAAACAGAACACAGGTTACACTAAACTCTCGACTAATAAGTTGATATCAAGAACAGAATAATCAAATGACAAAATCAATTTCTTTTGAATCTTATTCTCCAGCCCTGATTCAAACTCTATTACCACTTTTATAGCCTTCGCATAACTTCCACTATACGTAAAAACAATTACCTGTATCAGATCCGACTGGTTCCAATTTAGGGTTTTTGATAACCACGTGAGTGAATCGCCTAGTATAGATTTAGTGTTTGTGAAAGAAATCAGCGATAGATGGGACCTGAATCTGAGTATAAGATCAATCGAAGATATATAAGAATCGGCTCACTTAGTATTAGGGTTTTTGAATGATAAATCAAGATTAAACAATATGAAAGACGAATCATAAAAAAAACATACTTTGATCCGATTGAAGAAGAAATACACAAATCTACATGGCCGAGAGAATTCCATATGCCAGATCTTTAAGCCTCAACAAAGAATAATAAATTCTAGGGTTTGAAGAAAACAAACGGAAGAGAATGATGGTGAAATTGGCTTAAATTAGAATTTGTGATTGGAAACAAGATTGAAAGGAAACTGATATCAAATTTATGGAAAGTCCGGATTGTATCAATCACGAACAAACTGAGTGTGAGCAAAAGAGCGGATGAAAAAGAATTGGCGTTGAAAGTCTTTGAGGGAATGGTTTTAGAGTGACACATGGCAAGTAATGGTTTAAGCAAATGCCATGTGGCATAAGTTTGTTTTGCTTTATTAGAAGTAGTAGATGTTCCAATAGGGTTGAGTTATTAATGTGTAAATATATTCTAAAAAAAAACCAATCTATAAAAATCACAAAAGTCGTTGAGCTATTTTTTCTTTTGCGGCCCACCTTCGAAATCAACCAACTGATTTCTTTTCTTATATGCTCTAGTCCACTAAATTCATGAATGTGCATGATCCATTAATCGCTGGGCTTTAGTACATATGGCAACCCATATGTTTCATATGCAGCATTTACGTTTTATACTATAGAGATAAGTGGGCTCGACCCAATCACAGAAAAATAGCGGCAATTTCAATTCGGTCCCTGGCACCTCACTCTGCCCAACTGGCTGGTTGTTAGGAAACTTTAATTGTAAGTATTGAAGAAAAACACAATCAACTGTGTCTATGAAGAGATTACAGTCCTGAAGATCACGAACTAGAAAAAGAAGATCAGATGGGACAACCGGAATACATAGCATCTACTTCAAAGAATCACAAGTTGATCAAGAGCTGAATTGGATTATCAGAAGAGGTCATTTCTGATGGATCTGATGATATTTCTTATGAAATATCATCAGTATCTGACGATTATGATCATCAAGGATTTTCTGATGATTTGTTCATCAGAATTTCTGATGAAGTGGTTTATCAGAATTTCTGATGAAATAACCCACTTGTCTGAAATTGGCTCTGTCCTGCCACACTTACCGAAGCAAGTTGGCATTAAATGATATCATGATGAAAAAGGCAACTTGAATGTTGGAATCAATGAATATGTCAATTGGCTACTTTTTGCAGGAATTATTGTATGAATAAACTATTGTTTATTCATACAAGCCGTCTATAAATAGAAGGCTCAACCAGGAGAAGCAAAGTGAGTTTGAAGCTTAGCATTCACATATACATCTAAACTCCATTGCTCTCTCCCCCACAGAATTCAAGATTCGTTTGTATTAGATAATAATCTTTCAATCACCTTGTAAACCATTTTTGTTTCAAAGTGATATAAACTTGATAATTCTGTAGGTCTTGTTTCTTGAAAGTCTGATTTCCATTTCCGCACATCTTTTTCACATCTACTGGAATCACTTGCCATATTACGTGAAAAGAAGTTGTTTTGAGCCTGAACTGGGTCTAACAATTGGTATCAGAGCAGATTGAATAAACTATTTTCAAACGATCAATCGCTCATCTTCTTTTCTCTAAATATGGCCAGCTTTCAATCCTGTAATAATGCTTTTAACATTGGTACTATGTCTAAACCTCCGACTCTGGTCAGAGAAGAATACCTCCAGTGGAAAATCAGGATGGTCAATTTCCTTAATGGTCATGACCGAGCTCTGTTTCAATCCCTTGAAAGGGGTCCACATACACCAATGACTGATATACCTGCTATTCCAGCAACTGACTAATCACCAGCAATCCCTGCCTCCCGCGCTCCTAAAAGTGAAATAAACTGGAGTGCGGAAGACAAGGAACTGGTGGCTGGGGATGAAAGGGCTAAGTCACTTTTAATTATGGCCATCCCCAATGACATATTTTCACAAGTTGATGCTTGTGCATCAGCTAAGGAAATATGGGATCAGTTGGAAAACCTTTGTGAAGGAGGAGAAAGGATGAGAAGAAACAAGAGAACAAATAATGTCTCATCTTATGAAAGGTTTAAAAGTTTGCCAAATGAAAGGTTAAATGATACATATCAAAGATTTACAAAACTTTTAAACGAGCTAAAGAAATTTGGTATAACAAAATCAAACGATGAAAGAAACATAAAATTTCTTGATGCCCTTCCTAGAGAATGGAGAAGTCTAACCATGACTTTATCATCAACCTTAGAACTAGGAAACATGAGTCTTCATGACTTGTACAGCATCTTGATCCCCAGAGAGGAAGAAATATTTGAAGAAACCATTCAAAGAGGGGGATCTTTAGCTCTAATCTCCAACTCACAAAGATCAACAACAACAAATGATCCACAACCTTCAAACAGTCAAAATCTTGAAACTTCTGATGCATCATCAGACTTTTCAGCTTTTGCTGAAGCAATAGCACTGCTCACCAAAACATTTGAGCAGTGGTTGAGGGGAGGTAACCAGAGATACCAGAGGAGTGACAAAGGAAGGATGGATGGAAGATCTAAAGAAGAGTTTAGATCTAAGGATAAAGGGAAGGCTGAAGTTGTGTGTTACAAGTGCAAGCAAAGAGGTCACTATGCATCAGAATGCAAGACCAAAAAGCTGAAGGATGTTGCCTATTATGAGAAAAAGCTTGAAGAAGCAAAGAAGCAGCAACAAGTAAGCTTAATTGCTGGAACAGATACATGGTTATCTGATGATGAAGAAGAAGAGTTGGCAAATTTTTGCCTCATGGCACTCTCTGAAGGACTACCAGAAACTTCAGAACAAAAGATAAATTTAGACAATCTTGATCTTGAACACAAACTAAACAAGCTCATGTCAGATTTTCTAAATCTGCAAGAAAAACATCAATCAGATATTAGAAAATCTGATGAGTTGCAAAGGACTTTGAATAAAATCATTCTTGAAAACCAACATCTTATAGAGGACAGTTTAGATCAAAGAGCAAAAATTGAGTTTTATGAAAATGAAAGAAAAGATCTTTACGAGAAAATCAATGACAAAGAAATCAACGTAAGAGGTTTTCAATAGGCTAAAGAATTCATAAATTTTATTGAGTCCACACCAAAGAACAAAGGAGAGGGTTTAGGCTATACAAGTGCTACAAGACCAAATAGAAATAAACCCACTATCTTTGTAAAAGCAACTCATCAGATTTCTGATAATTTAGTATCAGAATCTGAATCTTGCAAATCAATCTGTTCTGAATATTCTTTTGACAAACCAAACTTCAAAACAAGCAAGAGTGAATGCAGTCAAGAATCTGTAAAAACTCCAGAAGCAGTTCACTCATCTTTTCAAAATTATCCAATCATTCCATCACAAGAGGAACTATCAGAAAATTCTGATAACACTTGTATGTGTGTTGACATACTGAAGCTTGTCCAACACCATCTTCAAAAGAAAAATGTAAAATCTGTTAATGGCTCAGCATATAACAGAGTTTCTGATGCAAAACCAAGAAGAAATAAAAATAAAATGTTTCAAATTTCATCAGAAACAGTACCCAAGCATGCCTGGGTACCAAAAACCCTCTAATCATTTCATTTCAGGACCATCATGTGCAGCAGATCTGGTACTTCGACTCAGGAAGCTCCAAGCACATGACTGGGGACAGGAGCTTACTCAGCAACTTTGTTTCAAAGCTGGGTAGAATGGTAAACTTTGGAAATGGTGTGAAAGGAAGGATCATGGGATATGGTTGCATAGAATATGGATGTTTGACCATAGAGAAAGTAGCCTATGTTGAAGGCTTAAAGTATAATTTGCTGAGTTGTGGTCAATTCTGTGACAAAGGTTTTCAGGTAACCTTTTTACCAGAAAAATGCTTGTTAATAGGTATAGATGATAACAAAATTTATTTAAGTGGGAAAAGGATAAGAAATACAATCTACTATTTTGAATTCAAAGAAGAAAGTGAACATCCAAAACTGTGTTTATTTTCAAAACATAACAAGGGCAGTAGTTGGTTATGGCACAAAAGGCTTGCTCATTTAAATTTCAAAAACCTAAGCAAATTAGCAAGCAAATGTCTGGTAAAAGGATTACCTTTGATATCCTCAAAGAAGGATAAAATTTGTGAAGCATGTGAAATGGGAAAATCCAAAAGAAGCTCACACAAATCAATTTCCGAGTCTTCTATTTCACAAAATTTGGAACTGTTACACATGGATTTGTGTGGACCCATAAGTACAGAAAGTTTTTCTGGAAAGAAATACATACTAGTAATAGTGGATGATTTCTCCAGGTACACATGGGTAGAATTTTTGAGAAAGCAAAGTGAAACTCCTGATCTGATCATTAATTTTATTAAGAAAATTGAAAATCTGTTAAAACTAACAGTGAGAAGGATCAGATCAGACAATGGAACATAATTTAAAAATGCAAAAATTGAGAATTTCTTAGTAAGTAAAGGAATTTCTCATGATTTTTCTGCTCCAAGAACACTACAACAGAATGGTGTGGTTGAAAGAAGGAATAGGACCTTGGTAGAAGCTGCCAGAACCATGCTAGCTTATGCTAAATTGCCCACTCACTTTTGGGCAGAAGCTATAGCAAATGCATGTTTTACACAAAACAGATCCATAATCAACAAAAGGCACAACAAAACACCTTACAACATTATAAATGGAAGAATACCTAGTATAAAATTTTTGCATACATTTGGTTGTAGATGTTTTGTTTTTAATGATTTTGAAAGCCTTGAAAAATTTGACAGAAAAGTAGGAAGAGGCATTTTTCTTGGTTACTCTTTGTCCTCAAAAGCATACAGAGTTTTTATTCTCAACACCAGGACCATCAGAGAAAGTTTGTATGTCTCATTCGAAGACTCATCAGAAACAGAGGTTTCTGATGAGTACATAAAAGAAATAAACTTTTCTGACAAACAAGAAAATTATGAACATATCTTTGAAATATTAAATGAAGATTTCCTAGAACATGATAATGCCTACACAAATAAATCTAAAGATTATTCATGTTCTAACTCTGCAGATCAAGTATGTAGTACATCAGAAATCCAGATTTCTGATACTTTTCAGACAAATGTAGTACCTGATCAGGGGGAAACTTCAAATCCATCAGAACCAACAACATTTCACAACAAGTTAAGATGGATCAAAGGACATGTTCATTCTGATATCATAGGCAATCCTGCAGATGGTGTCAGAACAAGATCTGCCACTGCACATGAGTGTGCATTCTCTGGGTTCTTAAGCAAGATAGAACCCAAATCTGTCAAGGAAGCTCTAAATGACCCAGACTGGATTCAAGCCATGCAAGAAGAGCTTGATCAATTTGAAAGGAGCAAAGTATGGGATCTGGTACCCAAGCCAAAAGACTAATCTGTCATAGGCTCAAAATGGGTGTTCAGAAACAAATCTGATGAGAACGACATAATCACCAGAAACAAAGCAAGGTTAGTGGTCAAGGGTTACTGTCAACAAGAAGGTATTGATTATGACGAAACCTTTGCACCAGTAGCTAGGTTAGAAGCTGTAAGAATTTTTCTTGCTTATGCTGCATCTAAGGATTTAAAAGTTTATCAAATGGATGTAAAATCAGCTTTTCTGAATGGTAAAATTGAGGAAGAAGTTTATGTGCATCAACCAGAAGGCTTTGTTGATCCAAAATTTCAAAATCATGTTTATAGATTAAACAAAGCCTTGTATGGGTTGAAGCAAGCTCCTAGAGCCTGGTATGAAACTTTGTCAAACTTCTTACTCAATTCTGGGTTTACCAAAGGAACTATTGACACCACTCTTTTTCTCAAAACACACAAAGGTCACACTTTGCTGGTCCAGATATATGTTGATGACATTATATTTGGATCAACAAATGAAAAATTTTGTGACAAATTTCAAAAATTGATGACCAGCCACTTTGAAATGAGTATGATGGGTGAGTTAACCTTTTTCTTAGGGTTACAGGTAAAACAAAGAATTGATGGAATATTTTTGAGTCAATCAAAATATGTGAAAACAATTCTACAAAAATACTCACTTGAAAATTGCTCTGTTTCAAAAACTCCCATGGCAACAGGGAACAAGTTAGATTCTGATAAAAATGGTATAAGTGTTGAAATTAAAACCTATAGAGGGATGATAGGATCACTGCTTTATTTAATTGCAAGCAGACCAGATATCATGTTTGCAACATGTTTTCTGGCCAGATATCAATGTGATCCTAAAGAATCCCATTTGAAAGCTGTAAAAAGGGTTTTTAAATATCTCAAAGGCACATCAGAAATTGGTCTCTGGTATCCAAAGGATACAAACCTTGAATTAATTGCATACACAGATGCAGATTATGCAGGGTGCAAAATTGACAGGAAAAGCACATCTGGTGCCTGTCAACTTTTGGGAGAAAAATTGGTATGTTGGGCGAGCAAGAAACAAAACCGTGTTGCCACATCAACAGCAGAATCAGAATATGTAGCAGCAGCAAGTTGCTGTTCACAAGTGCTGTGGATGCAAACTCAACTGAAAGATTATGGAGTAACTCTGACAAGAATTCCAATTCTGTGTGACTCAAAGAGTGCCATTGCAATAATTGAAAATCCTGTTCATCACTCAAGAACGAAACACATAGATGTCAGATACCACTTCATAAAAGATCATGTGGAGAAAGGTAACATTGAAATGTATTTTGTTCCAACTGAAAATCAAATTGCTGATATCTTTACAAAACCTCTTGATGAAAAGAGACACAAATTTTTAATC
>JARYGA010003435.1:0-66909 GCA_030545235.1 Helianthus tuberosus | reverse complement strand
GATCAGAGAGTAAAAAAGGTGTATGGTTCACAATGGTGTAAAATTAAAATGGGATATACTGGGCTAGGAATCGAGTTACAGGAACAATGGCCAAACCAACCACCCAAGAATGGAATCGTCGAGCGAAAACACTTGACACACTCCTAGAACCAGCTTTTCTTGCCACCAGACTTTTCTCCATCAATTAAGAATCTGATGCCGTCACTAAACACATTCCTTAAATTATAGCCATTTGTTGAGTGTTTTTTTTTGTGTCTAATCCGCATATATATCACCACTGCTCTTGATTTTCTTGATTGCATATCTCTTAAATGTCAACATATACACGTGTGATTTAATTTACGAAGATTTTTCAATGCCGAGAACCTCGATCAGAGAGTAAAAAAGGCGTAAGGTTCACGATGGTGTAAAATTAAAATGGGATATACCGGGCTAGTATTCGAGTTACAGGAACAAGGGCCAAACCAACCACCCAAGAATGGAATCGTCGAGCGAAAATACTTGACACCCTCCTAGAAGCAGCTTTTCTTGCCACCAGACCTTTCTCCATCAATTAGGAATCTGATGCCGTGACTAAACACATTCCTTAAATTGTAGCCATTTATTGAGTGTGTTTTTTTTTTGGTGTTTAGTCCGCATATCTATCACCATTACCCTTGATTTTCTTGACTGTATATCTCTTAAATGTCAACATATACACGTGTGATTTAGTTAAGAAGATTTTTCAATGCCGAGAACCTCGATCAGAGAGTAAAAAAGGCGTAAGGTTCACAATGGTGTAAAATTAAAATGGGATATACCGGGCTAGGATTCAAGTTACATGAACAAGGGCCAAACCAACCACCCAAGAATGGAATCGTCGAACGAAAATACTTGACACCCTCCTAGAAGCAGCTTTTCTTGCCACCAGACCTTTCTCCATTAATTAGGAATCTGTTGCCGTCACTAAAAACATTCCTTAGATTGTACCCATTTGTTGAGTGTGTTTTTTTTGGTGTCTAATCCGCCTATATATCACCATTGCCCTTAATTTTGTTGACTGTATATCGCTTAAATATCAACATATACACGTGTGATTTAGTTTACGAAGATTTTTCAATGCCGAGAACCTCGATCAGAGAGTAAAATAGGCGTAAGGTTCACAATGATGTAAAATTAAAATGGGATATACTGGGCTAGAATTCGAGTTAAAGGAACAAGGGCCAAACCAACCACCCAAGAATGGAATCATAGAGCGAAAACACTTGACAGCCTCCTAGAAGCAGCTTTTCTTGCCACAGATCTTTTTCCATCAATTAGGAATCTGATGCCGTCACTAAACACATTCCTTAAATTGTAGCCATTTGTTGAGTGTGTTTTTTTTGGTGTCTAATCCGCATATATATATCACCATTGCCCTTGATTTTTTTGAATGTATATCTCTTAAATGTCAACATATACACGTGTGATTTAGTTTACGAAGATTTTTCAATGCCGAGAACCTCGATCAGAGAGTAATAAAGGCGTAAGGTTCACAATGGTGTAAAATTAAAATGGGATATACCGGGCTAGGATTCGAGTGACAAGAACAAGGGCTAAACCAACCACCCAAGAAAGGAATCGTCGAGCGAAAATACTTGACACCCTCCTAGAAGCAGGTTTTCTTGCCACCAGACCTTTCTCCTTCAATTAGGAATCTGATGCCGTGACTAAACACATTCCTTAAATTGTAGCCATTTATTGAGTGTGTTTTTTTTTGGTGTCTAGTCCGCATATATATCACCATTGCCCTTAATTTTCCTGACTGTATATCTCTTAAATTTCAACATATACACGTGTGATTTAGTTTACGAAGATATTTCAATGCCGAGAACCTCGATCAGAGAGTAAAAAAGGCGTAAGGTTCACAATGGTGTAAAATTAAAATGGGATATACCGGGCTAGGATTCGAGTTATAGGAACAAGGGCCAAACTAACCACCCAAGAATTGAATCGTCGAGCGAAAATACTTAACACCCTCCTAGAAGCAGCTTTTCTTGCCATCAGACCTTTCTCCATCAATTAGGAATCTGATGCCGTCACTAAACACATTCCTTAAATTGTAGCCATTTGTTGAGTGTTTTTTATTGTGTCTAATCCGCATATATATCATCATTGCACTTGATTTTCTTGACTATATATCTCTTAAATGTCAACATATACACGTATGATTTAGTTTATGAAGATTTTTAAATGCCGAGAATTGAATCGTCGAGCGAAAATACTTGACACCCTCCTAGAAGCAGCTTTTCTTGCCACCAGACCTTTCTCTATCAATTAGGAATCTGATGCCGTCACTAAACACATTCCTTAAATTGTAGCCATTTGTTGAGTGTGTTTTTTTTGGTGTCTAATCCGCATATATATCACCATTGCCCTTGATTTTCTTGACTGTATATCTCTTAAATGTGAACATATACACGTGTGATTTAGTTTACGAAGATTTTTCATTGCCCTCTTAAATGTCAACATATACACGTTTACGAAGATATTTCAATGCCGAGAACCTCGATCAGAGAGTAAAAAAGGTGTATGGTTCACAATGGTGTAAAATTAAAATGGGATATACTGGGCTAGGAATCGAGTTACAGGAACAATGGCCAAACCAACCACCCAAGAATGGAATCATCGAGCGAAAACACTTGACACACTCCTAGAACCAGCTTTTCTTGCCACCAGACTTTTCTCCATCAATTAAGAATCTGATGCCGTCACTAAACACATTCCTTAAATTATAGCCATTTGTTGAGTGTTTTTTTTTGTGTCTAATCCGCATATATATCACCACTGCTCTTGATTTTCTTGATTGCATATCTCTTAAATGTCAACATATACACGTGTGATTTAATTTACGAAGATTTTTCAATGCCGAGAACCTCGATCAGAGAGTAAAAAAGGCGTAAGGTTCACGATGGTGTAAAATTAAAATGGGATATACCGGGCTAGTATTCGAGTTACAGGAACAAGGGCCAAACCAACCACCCAAGAATGGAATCGTCGAGCGAAAATACTTGACACCCTCCTAGAAGCAGCTTTTCTTGCCACCAGACCTTTCTCCATCAATTAGGAATCTGATGCCGTGACTAAACACATTCCTTAAATTGTAGCCATTTATTGAGTGTTTTTTTTTTTGGTGTTTAGTCCGCATATCTATCACCATTACCCTTGATTTTCTTGACTGTATATCTCTTAAATGTCAACATATACACGTGTGATTTAGTTAAGAAGATTTTTCAATGCCGAGAACCTCGATCAGAGAGTAAAAAAGGCGTAAGGTTCACAATGGTGTAAAATTAAAATGGGATATACCGGGCTAGGATTCAAGTTACATGAACAAGGGCCAAACCAACCACCCAAGAATGGAATCGTCGAACGAAAATACTTGACACCCTCCTAGAAGCAGCTTTTCTTGCCACCAGACCTTTCTCCATTAATTAGGAATCTGTTGCCGTCACTAAAAACATTCCTTAGATTGTACCCATTTGTTGAGTGTGTTTTTTTTGGTGTCTAATCCGCATATATATCACCATTGCCCTTAATTTTGTTGACTGTATATCGCTTAAATATCAACATATACACGTGTGATTTAGTTTACGAAGATTTTTCAATGCCGAGAACCTCGATCAGAGAGTAAAATAGGCGTAAGGTTCACAATGATGTAAAATTAAAATGGGATATACTGGGCTAGGATTCGAGTTAAAGGAACAAGGCCAAACCAACCACCCAAGAATGGAATCATAGAGCGAAAACACTTGACAGCCTCCTAGAAGCAGCTTTTCTTGCCACAGATCTTTTTCCATCAATTAGGAATCTGATGCCGTCACTAAACACATTCCTTAAATTGTAGCCATTTGTTGAGTGTGTTTTTTTTGGTGTCTAATCCGCATATATATATCACCATTGCCCTTGATTTTTTTGAATGTATATCTCTTAAATGTCAACATATACACGTGTGATTTAGTTTACGAAGATTTTTCAATGCCGAGAACCTCGATCAGAGAGTAATAAAGGCGTAAGGTTCACAATGGTGTAAAATTAAAATGGGATATACCGGGCTAGGATTCGAGTGACAAGAACAAGGGCCAAACCAACCACCCAAGAAAGGAATCGTCGAGCGAAAATACTTGACACCCTCCTAGAAGCAGGTTTTCTTGCCACCAGACCTTTCTCCTTCAATTAGGAATCTGATGCCGTGACTAAACACATTCCTTAAATTGTAGCCATTTATTGAGTGTGTTTTTTTTTGGTGTCTAGTCCGCATATATATCACCATTGCCCTTGATTTTCCTGACTGTATATCTCTTAAATTTCAACATATACACGTGTGATTTAGTTTACGAAGATATTTCAATGCCGAGAACCTCGATCAGAGAGTAAAAAAGGCGTAAGGTTCACAATGGTGTAAAATTAAAATGGGATATACCGGGCTAGGATTCGAGTTATAGGAACAAGGGCCAAACTAATAAACCCAAGAATTGAATCGTCAAGCGAAAATACTTAACACCCTCCTAGAAGCAGCTTTTCTTGCCATCAGACCTTTCTCCGTCAATTAGGAATCTGATGCCGTCACTAAACACATTCCTTAAATTGTAGCCATTTGTTGAGTGTTTTTTATTGTGTCTAATCCGCATATATATCATCATTGCACTTGATTTTCTTGACTATATATCTCTTAAATGTCAACATATACACGTATGATTTAGTTTATGAAGATTTTTAAATGCCGAGAATTGAATCGTCGAGCGAAAATACTTGACACCCTCCTAGAAGCAGCTTTTCTTGCCACCAGACCTTTCTCTATCAATTAGGAATCTGATGCCGTCACTAAACACATTCCTTAAATTGTAGCCATTTGTTGAGTGTGTTTTTTTTGGTGTCTAATCCGCATATATATCACCATTGCCCTTGATTTTCTTGACTGTATATCTCTTAAATGTGAACATATACACGTGTGATTTAGTTTACGAAGATTTTTCATTGCCCTCTTAAATGTCAACATATACACGTTTACGAAGATATTTCAATGCCGAGAACCTCGATCAGAGAGTAAAAAAGGTGTATGGTTCACAATGGTGTAAAATTAAAATGGGATATACTGGGCTAGGAATCGAGTTACAGGAACAATGGCCAAACCAACCACCCAAGAATGGAATCATCGAGCGAAAACACTTGACACACTCCTAGAACCAGCTTTTCTTGCCACCAGACTTTTCTCCATCAATTAAGAATCTGATGCCGTCACTAAACACATTCCTTAAATTATAGCCATTTGTTGAGTGTTTTTTTTTGTGTCTAATCCGCATATATATCACCACTGCTCTTGATTTTCTTGATTGTATATCTCTTAAATGTCAACATATACACGTGTGATTTAATTTACGAAGATTTTTCAATGCCGAGAACCTCGATCAGAGAGTAAAAAAGGCGTAAGGTTCACGATGGTGTAAAATTAAAATGGGATATACCGGGCTAGTATTCGAGTTACAGGAACAAGGGCCAAACCAACCACCCAAGAATGGAATCGTCGAGCGAAAATACTTGACACCCTCCTAGAAGCAGCTTTTCTTGCCACCAGATCTTTCTCCATCAATTAGGAATCTGATGCCGTCACTAAACATATTCCTTAAATTGTAGCCATTTGTTGAGTGATTTTTTTACGGTGTCTAATCCGCATATATATCGCCATTGCCCTTGATTTTCTTGACTGTATATCTCTTAAATGTCAACATATACACGTGTGATTTAGTTTACAAAGATTTTTCAACGCCGAGAACCTCGATCAGAGAGTAAAAAAGGTGTAAGGTTCACAATGGTGATAAATTAAAATGGGATATACCGGGCTAGGAATCAAGTTACAGGAACAATGGCCAAACCAACCACCCAAGAATGGAATCGTCGAGCGAAAATACTTGACACCCTCCTAGAAGCAGCATTTTGTTGCCACCAGATCCTTCTCCATCAATTAGGAATCTAATGCCATCACTAAACACATTCTTTAAATTGTAGCCATTTGTTGAGTATTTTTTTATGGGGTCTAATCCGCATATATATCACCATTGCCCTTGATTTTCTTGACTGTATATCTCTTAAATGTCAACATATACACGTGTGATTTAGTTTACGAAGATTTTTCAATGCCCTCTTAAATGTCAACATATACACGTGTGATTTAGTTTACGAAGATTTTTCAATGCCGAGAACCTCGATCAGAGAGTAAAAAAGGTGTATGGTTCACAATGGTGTAAAATTAAAATGGGATATACCGGGCTAGGAATCGAGTTACAAGAACAATGGCCAATCCAACCACCCAAGAATGGAATCGTCGAGCGAAAATACTTGACACACTCCTAGAAGCAGCTTTTCTTGCCACCAGACTTTTCTCCATCAGTTAGGAATCTGATGCCGTCACTAAACACATTCCTTAAATTGTAGCCATTTGTTGAGTGTTTTTTTTGTGTCTAATCCGCATATATATCACCACTGCTCTTGATTTTCTTGACTGTATATCTCTTAAATGTCAACATATACACGTGTGATTTAATTTACGAAGATTTTTCAATGCCGAGAACCTCGATCAGAGAGTAAAAACGGCGTAAGGTTCACGATGGTGTAAAATTAAAATGGGATACACCAGGCTAGGATTCAAGTTACAGGAACAAGGGCCAAATCAACCACCCAAGAATGGAATCGTCGAGCGAAAATACTTGACACCCTCCTAGAAGCAGCTTTTCTTGCCACCAGTCCTTCTCCATCAATTAGGAATCTGATGCCGTCACTAAACACATTCCTTAAATTGTAGCCATTTGTTGTGTGATTTTTTATGGTGTCTAATCCGCATATATATCACCATTGCCCTTGATTTTCTTGACTGTATATCTCTTAAATGTCAACATATACACGTGTGATTTAGTTTACGAAGATTTTTCAATGTCGAGAACCTCGAGCAGAGAGTAAAAAAGGTGTTCGATTCCCAATGGTGTAAAATTAAAATGGGATATACCGGGCTAGGATTCGAGTTACAGGAACAAGGTCCAAACCAACCACCCAAGAATGGAATCGTCGAGCGAAAACATTTGACAACCTCCTAGAAGCAGCTTTTCTTTCCACCAGACCTTTATCCATCAATTAGGAATCTGATGCCGTCACTAAACACATTCCTTAAATTGTAGCCATTTGTTGAGTGTTTTTTTTTGGTGTCTAATCCGCATATATATCACCATTGCCCTTGATTTTATTGACTGTATATCTCTTAAATATCAACATATACACGTGTGATTTAGTTTACGAAGATTTTTCAATGCCGAGAACCTCGATCAGAAAGTAAAAAAGGCGTAAGGTTCACAATGGAGTAAAATTAAAATGGGATATACCGGGCTAGGATTCGAGTTACAGGAACAAGGGCCAAACCAACCACCCAAGAATGGAATCGTCGAGCGAAAATACTTGACACCCTCCTAGAAGCAGCATTTCTTGCCACCATATCTTTCTCCTTCAATTAGGAATCTGATGCCGTCACTAAACACATTCCTTAAATTGTAGCCATTTGTTGAGTGATTTTTTTATGGTGTCTAATCCGCATATATATCACCATTGCCCCAAATTTTCTTGACTGTATATCTCTTAAATGTCAACATATACACGTGTGATTTAGTTTACGAAGATTTTTCAATGCCCTCTTAAATGTCAACATATACACGTGTGATTTAGTTTACAAATATTTTTCAATGCCGAGAACCTCGATCAGAGAGTAAAAAAGGTGTAAGGTTCACAATGGTGATAAATTAAAATGGGATATACCGGGCTAGGAATCGAGTTACAGGAACAATGGCCAAACCAACCACCCAAGAATGGAATCGTCGAGCGAAAATACTTGACACCCTCCTAGAAGCAGCTTTTTGTTGCCACCAGATCCTTCTCCATCAATTAGGAATCTGATGCCGTTACTAAACACATTCTTTAAATTGTAGCCATTTTTGAGTGATTTTTTTTATGGTGACTTATCCGCATATATATCACCATTGCCCTTGATTTTCTTGACTGTATATCTCTTAAATGTCAACATATACACGTGTGATTTAGTTTACGAAGATTTTTCAATGCCGAGAACCTCGATCAGAGAGTAAAAAAGGCGTACGGTTCACAATGGTGTAAAATTAAAATGGGATATACCGGGCTAGGATTCGAGTTACAGGAACAAGGTCCAAACCAACCACCCAAGAATGGAATCATCGAGCGAAAACATTTGACAACCTCCTAGAAGCAGTTTTTCTTTCCACCAGACCTTTCTCCATCAATTAGGAATCTGATGCCGTCACTAAACACATTCCTTAAATTGTAGCCATTTGTTGAGTGTTTTTTTTTGTGTCTAATCCGCATATATATCACCATTGCCCATGATTTTCTTGACTGCATATCTCTTAAATATCAACATATACACGTGTGATTTAGTTTACGAAGATTTTTCAATGCCGAGAACCTCGATCAGAGAGTAAAAAGGCGTAAGATTCACAATGGTGTAAAATTAAAAAGGGATATACCGGGCTAGGATTCGAGTTACAGGAACAAGGGCCAAACCAACCACCCAAGAATGGAATCATCGAGCGAAAATACTTGACTCCCTCCGAGAAGCAGCTTTTCTTGCCACCAGATCTTTCTCCATCAATTAGGAATCTGATGTCGTCACTAAACACATTCCTTAAATTGTAGCCATTTGTTGAGTGATTTTTTTATGGTGTCTAATCCGCATATATATCACCATTGCCCTTGATTTTCTTGAATGTATATCTCTTAAATGTCAACATATACACGTGTGATTTAGTTTACGAAGATTTTTCAATGCCCTCTTAAATGTCAACATATACACGTGTGATTTAGTTTTAGAAGATTTTTCAACGCTGAGAACCTCGATCAGAGAGTAAAAAAGGTGTATGGTTCACAATGGTGTAAAATTAAAATGGGATATACCGGGCTAGGATTCGAGTTACAGGAACAATGGCCAAACAAACCACCCAAGAATGGAATCCTCGAGCGAAAATACTTGACACCCTCCTAGAAGCCGCTTTTCTTGCCACCAGACGTTTCTCCATCAAATATGAATCTGATGCCGTCACTAAACACATTCCTTAAATTGTAGCCATTTGTTGAGTGTTTTTTTTTTTGTGTCTAATCCGCATATATGTCACCACTACTCTTGATTTTCTTGACTGTATATCTCTTTAATGTCAACATATACACGTGTGATTTAATTTACGAAGATTTTTCAATGCCGAGAACCTCGATCAGAGAGTAAAAAAGGCGTAAGGTTCACGATGGTGTAAAATTAAAATGGGATATACCGGGCTAGTATTCGAGTTACAGGAACAAGGGCCAAACCAACCACCCAAGAATGGAATCGTCGAGCGAAAATACTTGACACCCTCCTAGAAGCAGCTTTTCTTGCCACCAGATCTTTCTCCATCAATTAGGAATCTGATGCCGTCACTAAACACATTCCTTAAATTGTATCCATTTGTTGAGTGAATTTTTTATGGTGTCTAATCCGCATATATATCACCATTGCCCTTGATTTTCTTGACTGTATATCTCCTAAATGTCAACATATACACGTGTGTTTTAGTTTACGAAGAATTTTCAATGCCGAGAACCTCGATCAGAGAGTAAAAAAGGCGTAAGGTTCACAATGGTGTAAAATTAAAATGGGATATACCGGGCTAGGATTCTAGTTATAGGAACAAGGTCCAAACCAACCACCCAAGAATGGAATCGTCGAGCGAAAACATTTGACAACCTTCTAGAAGCAGCTTTTCTTTACACCAGACCTTTCTCCATCAATTAGGAATCTGATGCCGTCACTAAACACATTCCTTAAATTGTAGCCATTTGTTGAGTGTTTTTTTTGTGTCTAATCCGCATATATATCACCATTGCCCTTGATTTTCTTGACTGTATATCTCTTAAATATCAACATATAAACGTGTGATTTAGTTTACGAAGATTTTTCAATGTCGAGAACCTCGCTTAGAGAGAAAAAAAGGCGTAAGGTTCACAATGGTGTAAAATTAAAATGGGATATAACGGGCTTGGATTCGAGTTACAGGAACAAGGGCCAAACCAACCACCCAAGAATTGAATCGTCAAGCGAAAACACTTGACAACCTCCTAGAAGCAGCTTTTCTTGCCACCAGACCTTTCTCCATCAATTAGGAATCTGATGCCGTCACTAAACACATTCCTTAAATTGTAGCCGTTTGTTGAGTGATTTTTTTATGGTGTCTAATCCGCATATATATCACCATTGCCCTTGATTTTCTTGACTGTATATCTCTTAAATGTCAACATATACACGTGTGATTTAGTTTACGAAGATTTTTCAATGCCCTTTTAAATGTCAACATATACATGTGTGATTTAGTTTACGAAGATTTTTCAATGCCGAGAACCTCGATCAGAGAGTAAAAAAGGTGTAAGGTTCACAATGGTGATAAATTAAAATGGGATATACCGGGCTAGGAATCGAGTTACAGGAACAATGGCCAAACCAACCACCCAAGAATGGAATCGTCAAGCGAAAACACTTGACAACCTCCTAGAAGCAGCTTTTCTTGCCACCAGACCTTTCTCCATCAATTAGGAATCTGATGCCGTCACTAAACACATTCCTTAAATTGTAGCCATTTGTTGAGTGATTTTTCTATGGTGTCTAATCCGCATATATATCACCATTGCCCTTGATTTTCTTGACTGTATATCTCTTAAATGTCAACATATACACGTGTGATTTAGTTTTCGAAGATTTTTCAATGCCCTCTTAAATGTCAACATATACATGTGTGATTTAGTTTACGAAGATTTTTCAATGCCGAGAACCTCGATCAGAGAGTAAAAAAGGTGTAAGGTTCACAATGGTGATAAATTAAAATGGGATATACCGGGCTAGGAATCGAGTTACAGGAACAATGGCCAAACCAACCACCCAAGAATGGAATCGTCGAGCGAAAACATTTGACAACCTCCTAGAAGCAGCTTTTCTTTACACCAGACCTTTCTCCATCAATTAGGAATCTGATGCCGTCACTAAACACATTCCTTAAATTGTAGCCTTTTGTTGAGTTTTTTTTTTGGTGTCTAATCCGCATATATATCACCATTGCCCTTGATTTTCTTGACTGCATATCTCTTAAATATCAACATATACACGTGTGATTTAGTTTACGAAGATTTTTCAATGCCGAGAACCTCGATCAGAGAGTAAAAAGGCGTAAGATTACCAATGGTGTAAAATTAAAATGGGATATAACGGGCTTGGATTCGAGTTACAGGAACAAGGGCCAAACCAACCACCCAAGAATGGAATCATCGAGCGAAAATACTTGACTCCCTCCGAGAAGCAGCTTTTCTTGCCACCAGATCTTTCACCATCAATTAGGAATCTGATGCCGTCACTAAACACATTCCTTAAATTGTAGCCATTTGTTGAGTGATTTTTTATGGTGCCTAATCCGCATATATATCACCATTGCCCTTTATTTTCTTGACTGTATATCTCTTAAATGTCAACATATGCACGTGTGATTTAGTTTACGAAGATTTTTCAATGCCCTCTTAAATGTCAACATATACATGTGTGATTTAGTTTACGAAGATTTTTCAATGCCGAGAACCTCGATCAGAGAGTAAAAAAGGTGTAAGGTTCACAATGGTGATAAATTAAAATGGGATATACCGGGCTAGGAATCGAGTTACAGGAACAATGGCCAAACCAACCACCCAAAAATGGAATCGTCGAGCGAAAATACTTGACACCCTCCTAGAAGCAGCTTTTCTTGACACCAGACCTTTCTCCATCAATTAGGAATCTGATGCCGTCACTAAATACATTCCTTAAATTGTAGCCATTTGTTGAGTGTTTTTTTGTGTCTAATCCGCATATATATCACCATTGCTCTTGTTTTTCTTGACTATATATCTTTTAAATGTCAACATATACACGTGTGATTTAATTTACGAAGATTTTTCAATGCCGAGAACCTCGATCAGAGAATAAAAAAGGCGTAAGGTTCACAACGGTGTAAAATTAAAATGGGATATACCGGGCTAGGATTCGAGTTACAGGAACAATGGCCAAACCAACCACCCAAAAATGGAATCGTCGAGCGAAAATACTTGACACCCTCCTAGAAGCAGCTTTTCTTGACACCAGACCTTTCTCCATCTATTAGGAATCTGATGCCGTCACTAAATACATTCCTTAAATTGTAGCCATTTGTTGAGTGTTTTTTTTGTGTCTAATCCGCATATATATCACCATTGCTCTTGTTTTTCTTGACTCTATATGTTTTAAATGTCAACATATACACATGTGATTTAATTTACGAAGATTTTTCAATGCCGAGAACCTCGATCAGAGAATAAAAAAGGCGTAAGGTTCACAATGGTGTAAAATTAAAAGGGGATATAACGGGCTAGGATTCGAGTTACAGGAACATGGGCCAAACCAACCACCCAAGAATGGAATCGTCGAGCGAAAACACTTGACACCCTCCTAGAAGAAGCTTTTCTTGCCACCAGATCTTTCTCCATCAATTAGGAATCTGATGCCGTCACTAAACACATTCCTTAAATTGTATCCATTTGTTGAGTGATTTTTTTATGGTGTCTAATCCGCATATATATCACCATTGCCCTTGATTTTCTTGACTGTATATCTCCTAAATGTCAACATATACACGTGTGTTTTAGTTTACGAAGAATTTTCAATGCCGAGAACCTCGATCAGAGAGTAAAAAAGGCGTAAGGTTCACAATGGTGTAAAATTAAAATGGGATATACCGGGCTAGGATTCGAGTTATAGGAACAAGGTCCAAACCAACCACCCAAGAATGGAATCGTCGAGCGAAAACATTTGACAACCTCCTAGAAGCAGCTTTTCTTTACACCAGACCTTTCTCCATCAATTAGGAATCTGATGTCGTCACTAAACACATTCCTTAAATTGTAGCCATTTGTTGAGTGTGTTTTTTTTGTGTCTAATCCGCATATATATCACCATTGCCCTTGATTTTCTTGACTGTATATCTCTTAAATGTCAACATATACACGTGTGATTTTGTTTACGAAGATTTTTCAATGCCGAGAACCCTGATTAGAGAGTAAAAAAGGCGTAAGGTTCACAATGGTGTAAAATTAAAATGGGATATACCGGGCTAGGATTCGAGTTACAGGACCAAACCAAACACCCAAGAATGGAATCGTCGAGCGAAAACACTTGACAACCTCCTAGAAGCAGCTTTTCTTGCCACCAGACCATTCTCCATCAATTAGGAATTGATGTCGTCACTAAACGCATTCCTTAAATTGTAGCCATTTGTTGAGTGATTTTTTATGGTGTCTAATCTGCATATATATCACCATTGCCCTTGATTTTCTTGACTGTATATCTCTGAAATGTCAACATATACACATGTGATTTAGTTTACGAAGATTTTTCAATGCCGAGAACCTTGATCAGAGAGTAAAAGAGGCTTAAGGTTCACAATGGTGTAAAATTAAAATGGGATATACCGGGCTAGGATTCGAGTTACAGGAACAAGGTCCAAACCAACCACCCAAGAATGGAATCGTCGAGCGAAAACATTTGACAACCTCCTAGAAGCAGCTTTTCTTTCCACCAGACCTTTCTCCATCAATTAGGAATCTGATGCCGTCACTAAACACATTCCTTATATTGTAGCCATTTGTTGAGTGTTTTTTTTGGTGTCTAATCCGCATATATATCACCACTGCCCTTGATTTTCTTGACTGTATATCTCTTAAATATCAACATATACACGTGTGATTTAGTTTACGAAGATTTTTCAATGCCGAGAACCTCGATCAAAGAGTAAAAAAGGCGTAAGGTTCACAATGGTGTAAAATTAAAATGGGATATACCGGGCTAGGATTCGAGTTACAGGAACAAGGGCCAAACCAACCACCCAAGGATGGAATCGTCGAGCGAAAACACTTGACACCCTCCTAGAGGCAGCTTTTCTTGCCACCAGACCTAACTCCATCAATTAGGAATCTGCTGGCGTCACTAAACACATTCCTTAAATTGTAGCAATTTTTTTGGTGTTTATTTTTTGGTGTATAATCCGTATATATATTACCATTACTCTTGATGTTCTTGACTGTATATCTCTTAAATGTCAACATATACACGTGTGATTTAGTTTACGAATATTTTTCAATGCCGAGAACCTCGATCAGAGAGTAAAAAAGGCGTAAGGTTAACAATGGTGTAAAATTAAAATGGGATATACCGGGCTAGGATTCGAGTTACAGGAACAAGGGCCAAACCAACCACCCAAGAATGGAATCGTCGAGCGAAAATTGACAACCTCCTTGAAGCAGCTTTTCTGGCCACCAGACCTTTCTCCATCAATTAGGAATCTGATGCCTTCACTAAACACATTCTTTAAATTGTAGCCATTTGTTGAGTGTGTTTTTTTTTTGTGTCTAATCCGCATATATATCACCATTGCCCGTGATTTTCTTGACTGTGTATCTCTTAAATGTAAACATATACACGTGTAATTTAGTTTACGAAGATTTTTCAATGCCGAGAACCTCGATCAGAGAGTAAAAAAGGCGTAAGGTTCACAATGGTGTAAAATTAAAATTGGATATACCGAGCTAGGATTCGAGTTACAAGAACAAGGTCCAAACCAACCACCCAAGAATGGAATCGTCGAGCGAAAACACTTGACAACCTCCTAGAAGCAGCTTTTCTTTCCACCAGACCTTTCTCCATCAATTAGGAATCTGATGCCGTCACTAAACACATTCCTTAAATTGTAGCCATTTGTTGAATGTGTTTTTGTTGTTGTCTAATCCGCATATATATCACCATTGCCCTTGATTTTCGTGACTGTATATCTCTTAAATTTCAACATATACACGTGTGATTTAGGTTACGAAGATTTTTCAACGCCGAGAACCTCGATCAGAGAATAAAAAAGGCGTAAGGTTCACAATGGTGTAAAATTAAAATGGGATATACCGGGCTAGGATTCGAGTTACAGGAACAAGGGCCAAACCAACCACCCAAGAATGGAATCGTCGAGCGAAAATACTTGACACCCTCCTAGAAGCAGCTTTTCTTGCCACCAGACCTTTCTCCATCAATTAGGAATCTGATGCCGTCACTAAACACATTCCTTAAATTGTAGCCATTTGTTGAGTTTTTTTTTTTGTGTCTAATCCGTATATATATCACCGTAGCCCTTGATTTTCTTGACTGTATATCTCTTAAGTGTCAACATATACACGTGTGATTTAGTTTACGAAGATTTTTCAATGCCGAGAACCTCGATCAGAGAGTAAAAAAGGCGTAAGGTTCACAATGGTGTAAAATTAAAAATGGGATATACCGGGCTAGGATTCGAGTTACTGGAACAAGGACCAAACCAACCATCCAAGAATGGAATCGTAGAGCGTAAATACTTGACACCCTCCTAGAAGCAGTTTTTCTTGCCAGCAGACCTTTCTCCATCAATTAGGAATCTGATGTCGTCACTAAACACATTCCTTAAATTGTAGCCATTTGTTGAGTGTGTTTTTTTGGTGTCTAATCCGCATATATATCACCATTGCCCGTGATTTTCTTGACTGTATATCTCTCAAATGTCACCATATACACGTGTAATTTAGTTTACGAAGCTTTTTGAATGCCGAGAACCTCGATCAGAGAGTAAAAAAGGCGTAAGGTTCACAATGGTGTAAAATTAAAATTGGATATACCGGGCTAGGATTCGAGTTACAGGAACAAGGTCCAAACCAACCACCCAAGAATGGAATCGTCGAGCGAAAACACTTGACAACCTCCTAGAAGCAGCTTTTCTTTCCACCAGACCTTTCTCCATCAATTAGGAATCTGACGCCGTCACTAAACACATTCCTTAAATTGTAGCCATTTGTTGAGTGTGTTTTTTTGTTGTCTAATCCGCATATATATCACCATTGCCCTTGATTTTCGTGACAGTATATCTCTTAAATTTCAACATATACACGTGTGATTTAGTTTACGAAGATTTTTCAAAGCCGAGAACCTCGCTCAGAGAGTAAAAAAGGCGTAAGGTTCACATTGGTGTAAAATTAAAATGGGATATACCGGGCTAGGATTCGAGTTACAGGAACAAGGGCCAAACCAACCACCCAAGAATGGAATCGTCGAGCGAAAATACTTGATACCCTCCTAGAAGCAGTTTTTCTTGCCACCAGACCTTTCTCCATCAATTAGGAATCTGCTACCGTCACTAAACACATTCCTTAAATTGTAGCAATTTTTTGGGTGTTTATTTTTTGGTGTTTAATCCGTATATATATCACCATTGCTCTTGGTGTTCTTGACTGTATATCTCTTAAATGTCAACATATACACGTGTGATTTAGTTTACGAATATTTTTTAATGCCGAGAACCTCGATCAGAGAGTAAAAAAGGCGTAAGGTTCACAATGGTGTAAAATTAAAAATGGGATATACCGGGCTAGGATTCGAGTTACTGGAACAAGGGCCAAACCAACCATCCAAGAATGGAATCATCGAGCGAAAATACTTGACACCCTGCTAGAAGCAGCTTTTCTTGCCACCAGACATTTCTCCATCAATTAGGAATCTGATGCCGTCACTAAGCACATTCCTTAAATTGTAGCCATTTGTTGAGTGATTTTTTTTTTATGTCTAATCCGCATATATATCACCATTGCCCTCGATTTTCTTAACTGTATATCTCTTAAATGTCAACATATACACGTGTGATTTAGTTTACGAATATTTTTCAATGCCGAGAACCTCGATCAGAGAGTAAAAAAGGCGTAAGGTTAACAATGGAGTAAAATTAAAATAGGATATACCGGGATAGGATTCGAGTTACAGGAACAAGAGCCAAACCAACCACCCAAGAAGGGAATCGTCGAGTGAAAACACTTGACAACCTCCTAGAAGCAGCTTTTCTTTCCACCAGACCTTTCTCCATCAATTAGGAATCTGACGCCGTTACTAAACACATTCCTTATATTGTAGCCATTTGTTGAGTGTGTTTTTTTGTTGTCTAATCCGCATATATATCACCATTGCCCTTGATTTTCGTGACAATATATCTCTTAAATTTCAACATATACACGTGTGATTTAGTTTACGAAGATTTTTCAACGCCGAAAACCTCGCTCAGAGAGTAAAAAAGGCGTAAGGTTCACATTGGTGTAAAATTAAAATGGGATATACCGGGCTAGGATTCGAGTTACAGGAACAAGGTCCAAACCAACCACCCAAGAATGGAATCGTCGAGCGAAAACACTTGACAACCTCCTAGAAGCAGATTTTCTTTCCACCAGACCTTTCTCCATCAATTAGGAATCTGACGCCGTTACTAAACACATTCCTTAAATTGTAGCCATTTGTTGAGTGTGTTTTTTTGTTGTCTAATCCGCATATATATCACCATTGCCCTTGATTTTCGTGACAATATATCTCTTAAATTTCAACATATACACGTGTGATTTAGTTTACGAAGATTTTTCAACGCCGAAAACCTCGCTCAGAGAGTAAAAAAGGCGTAAGGTTCACATTGGTGTAAAATTAAAATGGGATATACCGGGCTAGGATTCGAGTTACAGGAACAAGGTCCAAACCAACCACCCAAGAATGGAATCGTCGAGCGAAAACACTTGACAACCTCCTAGAAGCAGCTTTTCTTTCCACCAGACCTTTCTCCATCAATTAGGAATCTGACGCCGTCACTAAACACATTCCTTAAATTCTAGACATTTGTTGAGTGTGTTTTTTTGTTGTCTAATCCGCATATATATCACCATTGCCCTTGATTTTCGTGACAGTATATCTCTTAAATTTCAACATATACACGTGTGATTTAGTTTACGAAGATTTTTCAACGCCGAGAACCTCGCTCAGAGAGTAAAAAAGGCGTAAGGTTCACATTGGTGTAAAATTAAAATGGGATATACCGGGCTAGGATTCGAGTTACAGGAACAAGGGCCAAACCAACCACCCAAGAATGGAATCGTCGAGCGAAAATACTTGATACCCTCCTAGAAGCAGTTTTTCTTGCCACCATTCCTTAAAATGTAGCAATTTTTTGGGTGTTTATTTTTTGGTGTTTAATCCGTATATATATCACCAATGCTCTTGGTGTTCTTGAGTGTATATCTCTTAAATGTCAACATATACACGTGTGATTTGGTTTACGAATATTTTTCAATGCCGAGAACCTCGATCAGAGAGTAAAAAAGGCGTAAGGTTAACAATGGTGTAAAATTAAAATGGGATATACCGGGCTAGGATTCGAGTTACAGGAGCAAGGGCCAAACCAACCACCCAAGAATGGAATCGTCGAGCGAAAATACTTGACACCCTCCTAGAAGCAGGTTTTATGGCCACCAGACATTTCTCCATCAATTAGGAATCTGATGCCTTCACTAAACACATTCCTTAAATTGTAGCCATTTGTTGAGTGTGTTTTTTTTTTGTGTCTAATCCGCATATATATCACCATTGCCCTTGATTTTCGTGACAGTATATCTCTTAAATGTCAACATATACACGTGTGATTTAGTTTACGAAAATTTTTCAATACCGAGAACCTCGATCAGAGAGTAAAAAAGGCGTAAGGTTCACATTGGTGTAAAATTAAAATGGGATATATCGGGCTAGGATTCGAGTTGCAGGAACAAGGGCCAAACCAACCACCCAAGAACGGAATCGTCAAGCGAAAACACTTGACAACCTCCTAGAAGCAGCTTTTCTTGCCACCAGACCTTTCTCCATCAATTAGGAATCTGATGCCGTCACTAAACACATTCCTTAAATTGTAGCCATTTGTTGAGTGTTTTTTTTTGTGTCTAATCCGTATATATATCACCGTAGCCCTTGATTTTATTGACTGTATATCTCTTAAATGTCAACATATACACGTGTGATTTAGTTTACGAAGATTTTTCAATGCCGAGAACCTCGATCAGAGAGTAAAAAAGGCATAAGGTTCACAATGGTGTAAAATTAAAAATGGGATATATACCGTGCTAGGATTCGAGTTACTGGAACAAGGGCCAAACCAACGATCCAAGAATGGAATCATCGAGCGAAAATACTTGACACCCTCCTACAAGCAGCTTTTCTTGCCACCAGACCTTTCTCCATCAATTAGAAATCTGATGTCGTCACTAAACACATTCCTTAAATTGTAGCCATTTGTTGAGTGTGTTTTTTTGGTGTCTAATCCGCATATATATCACCATTGCCCGTGATTTTCTTGACTGTATATCTGTTAAATGAAAACATATACACGTCTAATTTAGTTTACGAAGATTTTTCAATGCCGAGAACCTCGATCAGAGAGTAAAAAAGGCGTAAGGTTCACAATGGTGTAAAATTAAAATTGGATATACCGGGCTAGGATTCGAGTTACAGGAACAAGGTCCAAACCAACCACCCAAGAATGGAATCGTCGAGCGAAAACACTTGACAACCTCCTAGAGGCAGCTTTTCTTTCCACCAGACCTTTCTCCATCAATTAGGAATCTGATGCCGTCACTAAACACATTCCTTAAATTGTAGCCATTTGTTGAGTGTGTTTTTTTGGTGTCTAATCCGCATATATATCACCATTGCCCTTGTTTTTCGTGACTATATATCTCTTAAATGTCAACATATACACGTGTGATTTGGTTTACGTAGATTTTTCTATGCCGAGAACCTCGATCAGAGAGTAAAAAAGGCGTAAGGTTCACAATGGTGTAAAATCAAAATGGGATATACCGGGCTTGGATTCGAGTTATAGGAACAAGGGCCAAACCAACCACCCAAGAATGGAATAGTCAACCGAAAACACTTGAGAACCTCCTACAGCAGCTTTTCTTCCCACCAGACCTTTCTACATCAATTAGGAATCTGATGCCGTCACTAAACACATTCCTTAAATTGTAGCCATTTGTTGAGTGTGTTTTTTTTGGTGTCTAATCCGTATATATATCACCGTAGCCCTTGATTTTATTGACTGTATATCTCTTAAATGTCAACATATACACGTGTGATTTAGTTTACGGAGATTTTTCAATGCCGAGAACCTCGATCATAGAGTAAAAAAGGCGTAAGGTTCACAATGGTGTAAAATTAAAAATGGGATATACCGGGCTAGGATTCGAGTTACTGGAACAAGGGCCAAACCAACCATCCAAGAATGGAATCATCGAGCGAAAATACTTGACACCCTCCTACAAGCAGCTTTTCTTGCCACCAGACCTTTCTCCATCAATTAGAAATCTGATGCCGTTACTAAACACATTCCTTAAATTGTAGCCATTTGTTGAGTGTGTTTTTTTGGTGTCTAATCCGCATATATATCACCATTGCCCGTGATTTTCTTGACTGTATATCTGTTAAATGTAAACATATACACGTGTGATTTAGTTTACGAAGATTTTTCAACGCCGTGAACCTCGATCAGAGAGTAAAAAAGGCGTAAGTTCACAATGGTGTAAAATTAAAATGGGATATACCGGGCTAGGATTCGAGTTACAGGAATAAGGGCCAAACCAACCACCCAAGAATGGAATCGTTGAGCGAAAATACTTGACACCCTCCTAGAAGCAGCTTTTCTTGCCACCAGATCTTTCTCCATCAATTAGGAATCTGATGCCGTCACTAAATACATTCCTTAAATTGTAGCCATTTGTTGAGTGTGTTTTTTTTTTGTGTCTAATCCGCATATATATCACCATTGCCCTAGATTTTCTTGACTGTCTATCTCTTAAATGTCAACATTTACACGTGTGATTTAGTTTACGAAGATTTTTCTATGCCGAGAACCTCGATCAGAGAGTAAAAAAGGCGTAAGGTTCACAATGGTGTAAAATCAAAATGGGATATACCGGGCTTGGATTCGAGTTATAGGAACAAGGGCCAAACCAACCACCCAAGAATGGAATAGTCAACCGAAAACACTTGAGAACCTCCTACAGCAGCTTTTCTTCCCACAAGACCTTTCTCCATCAATTAGGAATCTGATGCCGTCACTAAACACATTCCTTAAATTGTAGCCATTTGTTGAGTGTGTTTTTTTTGGTGTCTAATCCGCATATATATCACCATTGCCCTTGATTTTCTTGACTATATATCTCTTAAATGTCAACATATACACGTGTGATTTAGTTTACGAAGATTTTTCATTGCCGAGAACCTCGATCAGAGAGTAAAAAAGGTGTAAGGTTCACAATGGTGTAAAATTAAAATGGGATATACCAGGCTAGGATTCGAGTTACAGGAACAAGGGCCAAACCAACCACCCAATAATAGAATCGTTGAGCGAAAATACTTGACACCCTCCTAAAAGCAGCTTTTCTTGCCACCAGACCTTTCTCTTTCAATTAGGAATATGATGCCACCACTAAACACAATCCTTAAATTGTAGCTATTTGTTGAGAGTGGTTTTTTTGGTGTCTAATCCGCATATCTATCACCATTGCCCTTGATTTTCTTGACTGTATATCTCTTAAATGTCAACATATACACGTGTGATTTAGTTTACGACGATTTTTCAATGCCGAGAACCTCGATCAGAGAGTAAAAAAGGCGTAAGGTTAACAATGGTGTAAAATTACCGGGCTAGGATTCGAGTTACAGGAACAAGGGCCAAACCAACCACCCAAGAATGGAATCGTCGAGCGAAAATACTTGACACCCTCCTAGAAGCAGCTTTTCTTGCCACCAGACATTTCTCCATCAATTAGGAATCTGATGCCGTCACTAAGCACATTCCTTAAATTGTAGCCATTTGTTGAGTGATTTTTTTTGGTGTCTAATCCGCATATATATCACCATTGCCCTTGATTTTCTTAACTGTATATCTCTTAAATGTCAACATATACACGTGTGATTTAGTTTACGAATATTCTTCAATGCCGAGAACCTCGATCAGAGAGTAAAAAAGGCGTAAGGTTAACAATGGAGTAAAATTAAAATGGGATATATCGGGCTAGGATTCGAGTTACAGGAACAAGGGCTAAACCAACCACCCAAGAATGGAATCGTCGAGCGAAAATACTTGACACCCTCCTAGAAGCAGGTTTTCTGGCCACCAGACCTTTCTCCATCAATTAGGAATCTGATGCCTTCACTAAACACATTCCTTAAATTGTAGCCATTTGTTGAGTGTGATTTTTTTAGGTGTCTAATCCGCATATATATCACCATTGCCCTTGATTTTCTTAACTGTATATCTCTTAAATATCAACATATACACGTGTGAATTAGTTTACGAAGATTTTTCAATGCCGATAACCTCGATCAGAGAGTAAAAAGGCGTAAGGCTCACAACGGTGTAAAATTAAAATGGGATATACCGGGCTAGGATTCGAGTTATAGGAACAAGGGCCAAACCAACCACCCAAGAATTGAATCGTCGAGCGAAAATACTTGACACCCTCCTAGAAGCAGCTTTTCTTGCCACCAGACCTTTCTCCTTCAATTAGGAATATGATGCCACCACTAAACACATTCCTTAAATTGTAGCTATTTGTTGAGAGTGGTTTTTTTGGGGTCTAATCCGCATATCTATCACCATTGCCCTTGATTTTCTTGACTGTATATCTCTTAAATGTCAACATATACACGTGTGATTTAGTTTACGAAGATTTTTCAATGCCGAGAACCTCGATCAGAGAGTAAAAAAGGCGTAAGGTTCACAATGGTGTAAAATTACCGGGCTAGGATTCGAGTTACAGGAACAAGGGCCAAACCAAACACCCAAGAATGGAATCGTCGATCGAAAATACTTGACACCCTCCTAGAAGCAGCTTTTCTTGCCACCAGACATTTCTCCATCAATTAGGAATCTGATGCCGTCCCTAAGCACATTCCTTAAATTGTAGCCATTTGTTGAGTGATTTTTTTTGGTGTCTAATCCGCATATATATCAACATTGCCCTCGATTTTCTTAACTGTATATCTCTTAAATGTCAACATATACACGTGTGATTTAGTTTACGAAGTTTTTTCAATGTCGATAACCTCGATCAGAGAGTAAAAAAGGCGTAAGGTTCACAATGGTGTAAAATTACCGGGCTAGGATTCGAGTTACAGGAATAAGGGCCAAACCAACCACCCAAGAATGGAATCGTTGAGCGAAAATACTTGACACCCTCCTAGAAGCAGCTTTTCTTGCCACCAGATCTTTCTCCATCAATTAGGAATCTGATGCCGTCACTAAATACATTCCTTAAATTGTAGCCATTTGTTGAGTGTGTTTTTTTTGTGTGTCTAATCCGCATATATATCACCATTGCCCTAGATTTTCTTGACTGTCTATCTCTTAAATGTCAACATTTACACGTGTGATTTAGTTTACGAAGATTTTTCTATGCCGAGAACCTCGATCAGAGAGTAAAAAAGGCGTAAGGTTCACAATGGTGTAAAATCAAAATGGGATATACCGGGCTTGGATTCGAGTTATAGGAACAAGGGCCAAACCAACCACCCAAGAATGGAATAGTCAACCGAAAACACTTGAGAACCTCCTACAGCAGCTTTTCTTCCCACAAGACCTTTCTCCATCAATTAGGAATCTGATGCCGTCACTAAACACATTCCTTAAATTGTAGCCATTTGTTGAGTGTGTTTTTTTTGGTGTCTAATCCGCATATATATCACCATTGCCCTTGATTTTCTTGACTATATATCTCTTAAATGTCAACATATACACGTGTGATTTAGTTTACGAAGATTTTTCATTACCGAGAACCTCGATCAGAGAGTAAAAAAGGTGTAAGGTTCACAATGGTGTAAAATTAAAATGGGATATACCAGGCTAGGATTCGAGTTACAGGAACAAGGGCCAAACCAACCACCCAATAATAGAATCGTTGAGCGAAAATACTTGACACCCTCCTAAAAGCAGCTTTTCTTGACACCAGACCTTTCTCTTTCAATTAGGAATATGATGCCACCACTAAACACAATCCTTAAATTGTAGCTATTTGTTGAGAGTGGTTTTTTTGGTGTCTAATCCGCATATCTATCACCATTGCCCTTGATTTTCTTGACTGTATATCTCTTAAATGTCAACATATACACGTGTGATTTAGTTTACGACGATTTTTCAATGCCGAGAACCTCGATCAGAGAGTAAAAAAGGCGTAAGGTTAACAATGGTGTAAAATTACCGGGCTAGGATTCGAGTTACAGGAACAAGGGCCAAACCAACCACCCAAGAATGGAATCGTCGAGCGAAAATACTTGACACCCTCCTAGAAGCAGCTTTTCTTGCCACCAGACATTTCTCCATCAATTAGGAATCTGATAACGTCACTAAGCACATTCCTTAAATTGTAGCCATTTGTTGAGTGATTTTTTTTGGTGTCTAATCCGCATATATATCACCATTGCCCTTGATTTTCTTAACTGTATATCTCTTAAATGTCAACATATACACGTGTGATTTAGTTTACGAATATTTTTCAATGCCGAGAACCTCGATCAGAGAGTAAAAAAGGCGTAAGGTTAACAATGGAGTAAAATTAAAATGGGATATATCGGGCTAGGATTCGAGTTACAGGAACAAGGGCTAAACCAACCACCCAAGAATGGAATCGTCGAGCGAAAATACTTGACACCCTCCTAGAAGCAGGTTTTCTGGCCACCAGACCTTTCTCCATCAATTAGGAATCTGATGCCTTCACTAAACACATTCCTTAAATTGTAGCCATTTGTTGAGTGTGATTTTTTTAGGTGTCTAATCCGCATATATATCACCATTGCCCTTGATTTTCTTAACTGTATATCTCTTAAATATCAACATATACACGTGTGAATTAGTTTACGAAGATTTTTCAATGCCGATAACCTCGATCAGAGAGTAAAAAGGCGTAAGGCTCACAACGGTGTAAAATTAAAATGGGATATACCGGGCTAGGATTCGAGTTATAGGAACAAGGGCCAAACCAACCACCCAAGAATTGAATCGTCGAGCGAAAATACTTGACACCCTCCTAGAAGCAGCTTTTCTTGCCACCAGACCTTTCTCCTTCAATTAGGAATATGATGCCACCACTAAACACATTCCTTAAATTGTAGCTATTTGTTGAGAATGGTTTTTTTGGGGTCTAATCCGCATATCTATCACCATTGCCCTTGATTTTCTTGACTGTATATCTCTTAAATGTCAACATATACACGTGTGATTTAGTTTACGAAGATTTTTCAATGCCGAGAACCTCGATCAGAGAGTAAAAAAGGCGTAAGGTTCACAATGGTGTAAAATTACCGGGCTAGGATTCGAGTTACAGGAACAAGGGCCAAACCAAACACCCAAGAATGGAATCGTCGATCGAAAATACTTGACACCCTCCTAGAAGCAGCTTTTCTTGCCACCAGACATTTCTCCATCAATTAGGAATCTGATGCCGTCCCTAAGCACATTCCTTAAATTGTAGCCATTTGTTGAGTGATTTTTTTTGGTGTCTAATCCGCATATATATCAACATTGCCCTCGATTTTCTTAACTGTATATCTCTTAAATGTCAACATATACACGTGTGATTTAGTTTACGAAGTTTTTTCAATGTCGATAACCTCGATCAGGGAGTAAAAAAGGCGTAAGGTTCACAATGGTGTAAAATTAAAATGGGATATACCGGGATAGGATTCGAGTTACAGGAACAAGGGCCAAACCAACCACACAAGAATGGAATCGTCAAGCGAAAATACTTGATACCCTCCTAGAAGCAGTTTTTCTTGCCACCAGACCTTTCTCCATCAATTAGGAATCTGCTGCCGTCACTAAACACATTCCATAAATTGTAGCAATTTTTTGGGTGTTTATTTTTTGGTGTTTAATCCGTATATATATCACCATTGCTGTTGGTGTTCTTGACTGTATATCTCTTAAATGTCAACATATACACGTGTGATTTAGTTTACGAATATTTTTCAATGCCGAGAACCTCGATCAGAGAGTAAAAAAGGCGTAAGGTTAACAATGGTGTAAAATTAAAATGGGATATACCGGGCTAGTATTAAAATTACAGGAACAAGGGCCAAAACAACCACCCAAGAATGGAATCGTCGAGCGAAAATACTTGACACCCTCCTAGAAGCAGGTTTTCTGGCCACCAGACCTTTCTCCATCAATTAGGAATCTGATGCCGTCACTAAACACATTCCTTAAATTGTAGCCATTTGTTGAGTGTGTTTTTTTTTGTGTCAAATCTGCATATATATCACCATTGCCCTTAATTTTCGTGACTGTATATCTCTTAAATGTCAACATATACACGTGTGATTTAGTTGACGAAGATTTTTCAATACCGAGAACCTCGATCAGAGAGTAAAAAAGGCGTAAGGTTCACAATGGTGTAAAATTAAAATGGGATATACCGAGCAAGGATTCGAGTTGCAGGAATAAGGGCCAAACCAACAACCCAAGAATGGAATCGTCAAGCGAAAACACTTGACAACCTCCTAGAAGCAGCTTTTCTTGCCACCAAACCTTTCTCCATCAATTAGGAATCTGATGCCGTCACTAAACACATTCCGTAAATTGTAGCCATTTGTTGAGTGTTTTTTTTGGTGTCTAATCCGTATATATATCACCGTAGCCCTTGATTTTATTGACTGTATATCTGTTAAATGTAAACATATACACGTGTAATTTAGTTTACGAAGATTTTTCAATGCAGAGAACCTCGATCAGAGAGTAAAAAAGGCGTAAGGTTCACAATGGTGTAAAATTAAAATTGGATATAACGGGCTAGGATTCGAGTTACAGGAACAAGGTCCAAACCAACCACCCAAGAATGGAATCGTCGAGCGAAAACACTTGACAACCTCCTAGAAGCAGCTTTTCTTTCCATCAGACCTTTCTCCATCAATTAGGAATCTGAAGCCGTCACTAAACACATTCCTTAAATTGTAGCCATTTGTTGAGTGTGTTTTTTTTTGGTGTCTAATCCGCATATATATCACCAATTCCCTTGATTTTCGTGACTATATATCTCTTAAATTTCAACATACACACGTGTGATTTAGTTTACGAAGATTTTTCAACGCCGTGAACCTCGATCAGAGAGTAAAAATGGCGTAAGTTCACAATGGTGTAAAATCAAAATGGGATATACCGGGCTTGGATTCGAGTTATAGGAACAAGGGCCAAACCAACCACCCAAGAATGGAATAGTCAACCGAAAACACTTGAGAACCTCCTACAGCAGCTTTTCTTCCCACCAGACCTTTCTCTATCAATTAGGAATCTGATGGCGTCACTAAACACATTCCTTAAATTGTAGCCATTTGTTGAGTGTGTTTTTTTTTTGTGTCTAATCCGCATATATATCACCATTGCCCTTGATTTTCTTGACTATATATCTCTTAAATATCAACATATACACGTGTGATTTAGTTTACGAAGATTTTTCAATGCCGAGGACCTCGATCAGAGAGTAAAAAAGGCGTAAGGTTCACAATGGTGTAAAATTAAAATGGGATATACCGGGCTACGATTCGAGTTACAGGAACAAGGGCCAAACCCACCACCCAAGAATGGAATCGTTGAGCGAAAATACTTGACACCCTCCTAGAAGCAGCTTTTCTTGCCACCAGACATTTCTCCTTCAATTAGGAATATGATGCCACCACTAAACACATTCCTTAAATTGTAGCTATTTGTTGAGAGTGGTTTTTTTGGTGTCTAATCCGCATATCTATCACCATTGCCCTTGATTTTCTTGACTGTATATCTCTTAAATGTCAACATATACACGTGTGATTTAGTTTACAACGATTTTTCAATGCCGAGAACCTCGATCAGAGAGTAAAAAAGGCGTAAGGTTAACAATGGTGTAAAATTATCGGGCTAGGATTCGAGTTACAGGAACAAGGGCCAAACCAACCACCCAAGAATGGAATCGTCGAGCAAAAATACTTGACACCCTCCTAGAAGAAGCTTTTCTTGCCACCAGACATTTCTCCATCAATTAGGAATCTGATGCCGTCACTAAGCACATTCCTTAAATTGTAGCCATTTGTTGAGTGATTTTTTTTGGTGTCTAATCGGCATATATATCACCATTGCCCTTGATTTTCTTAACTGTATATCTCTTAAATGTCAACATATACACGTGTGATTTAGTTTACGAATATTTTTCAATGCCGAGAACCTCGATCAGAGAGTAAAAAAATCGTAAGGTTAACAATGGAGTAAAATTAAAATGGGATATACCGGGCTAGGATTCGAGTTACAGGAACAAGGGCTAAACCAACCACCCAAGAATGGAATCGTCGAGCGAAAATACTTGACACCCTCCTAGAAGCAGGTTTTCTGGCCACCAGACCTGTCTCCATCAATTAGGAATCTAATGCCTTCACTAAACACATTCCTTAAATTGTAGCCATTTGTTGAGTGTGATTTTTTTGGTGCTAATTCGCATATATATCACCATTGCCCTTGATTTTCTTAACTGTATATCTCTTAAATATCAACATATACACGTGTGATTTAGTTTACGAAGATTTTTCAATGCCGATAACCTCGATCAGAGAGTAAAAAAGGCGTAAGGCTCACAATGGTGTAAAATTAAAATGGGATATACCGGGCTAGGATTCGAGTTACAGGAACAAGGGCCAAACCAACCACCCAAGAATGGAATCGTCGAGCGAAAATACTTGACACCCTCCTAGAAGCAGCTTTTCTTGCCACCAGACCTTTCTCCTTCAATTAGGAATATGATGCCACCACTAAACACATTCCTTAAATTGTAGCTATTTGTTGAGAGTGGTTTTTTTGGGGTCTAATCCGTATATCTATCACCATTGCCCTTGATTTTCTTGACTGTATATCTCTTAAATCTCAAAATATACACGTGTGATTTAGTTTACGAAGATTTTTCAATGCCGAGAACCTCGATCAGAGAGTAAAAAAGGCGTAAGGTTAACAATGGTGTAAAATTACCGGGCTAGGATTCGAGTTACAGGAACAAGGGCCAAACCAACCACCCAAGAATGGAATCGTCGAGCAAAAATACTTGACACCCTCCTAGAAGCAGCTTTTCTTGCCACCAGACATTTCTCCATCAATTAGGAATCTGATGCCGTCACTAAGCACATTCCTTAAATTGTAGCCATTTGTTGAGTGATTTTTTTTGGTGTCTAATCCGTATATATATCACCATTGCCCTTGATTTTCTTAACTGTATATCTCTTAAATGTCAACATATACACGTGTGATTTAGTTTACGAATATTTTTCAATGCCGAGAACCTCGATCAGAGAGTAAAAAAGGCGTAAGGTTAACAATGGAGTAAAATTAAAATGGGATATACCGGGCTAGGATTCGAGTTACAGGAACAAGGGCTAAACCAACCACCCAAGAATGGAATCGTCGAGCGAAAATACTTGACACCCTCCTAGAAGCAGGTTTTCTGGCCACCAGACCTGTCTCCATCAATTAGGAATCTAATGCCTTCACTAAACACATTCCTTAAATTGTAGCCATTTGTTGAGTGTGATTTTTTTGTGTCTAATTCGCATATATATCACCATTGCCCTTGATTTTCTTAACTTTATATCTCTTAAATATCAACATATACACGTGTGATTTAGTTTACGAAGATTTTTCAATGCCGATAACCTCGATCAGAGAGTAAAAAAGGCGTAAGGCTCACAATGGTGTAAAATTAAAATGGGATATAGGATTCGAGTTACAGGAACAAGGGCCAAACCAACCACCCAAGAATGGAATCGTCGATCGAAAATACTTGACAACCTTCTAGAAGCAGCTTTTCTTGCCATCAGAACTTTCTCCATCAATTAGGAATATGATGCCACCACTAAACACATTCCTTAAATTGTAGCTATTTGTTGAGAGTGGTTTTTTTGGGGTCTAATCCGCATATCTATCACCATTGCCCTTGATTTTCTTGACTGTATATCTCTTAAATGTCAAAATATACACGTGTGATTTAGTTTACGAAGATTTTTCAATGCCGAGAACCTCGATCAGAGAGTAAAAAAGGCGTAAGGTTAACAATGGTGTAAAATTACCGGGCTAGGATTCGAGTTACAGGAACAAGGGCCAAACCAACCACCCAAGAATGGAATCGTCGATCGAAAATACTTGACACCCTCCTAGAAGCAGCTTTTCTTGCCACCAGACATTTCTCCATCAATTAGGAATCTGATGCCGTCACTAAACACATTCCTTAAATTGTAGCCATTTGTTGAGTGTTTTTTTTTTGTGTCTAATCCGCATATATATCAACATTGCCCTTGATTTTCTTGACTGTATATCTCTTAAATGTCAACATATACATGTGTGATTTAGTTTACGAAGATTTTTCAATGCCGAAAACCTCGACCAGATAGTAAAAAAGGCATAAGGTTCACAATGGCGTAAAATTAAAATGGGATATTCCGGGCTAGGATTCGAGTTACAAGAACAAGGGCCAAACTAACCACCCAAGAATGGAATCGTCGAGCGAAAATACATGACACCCTCCTAGAAGCAGCTTTTCTTGGCACCAGACCTTTATCCATCAATTAGGAATCTGATACCGTCACTAAACACATTCCTTAAATTGTAGCCATTTGTTGAGTGTGTTTTTTCTAGTGTCTAATCCGCATATATATATCATCGTTACCCTTGATTTTCTTGACTGTATATCTCTTAAATGTCAACATATACACGTGTGATTTAGTTTACGAAGATTTTTCAATGCCGAGAACCTCGATCAGAGAGTAATAAAGGCGTAAGGTTCACAATGGTGTAAAATTAAAATGGGATATACCGGGCTAGGATTCGAGTGACAAGAACAAGGGCCAAACCAACCACCCAAGAATGGAATCGTCAAGCGAAAACACTTGATAACCTCCTAGAAGCAGCTTTTCTTACCACCAGACCTTTCTCCATCAATTAGGAATCCGATGCCGTCACTAAACACATTCCTTAAATTGTAGCCATTTGTTGAGTGTGTTTTTTTTGGTGTCTAATCCGCATATATATCACCATTGCCCTTGATTTTCTTAACTGTATATCTCTTAAATGTCAACATATACACGTGTGATTTAGTTTACGAAGATTTTTCAATGCCGAGAGCCTCGATCAGAGAGTAAAAAAGGCGTAAGGTTAACAATGGTGTAAAATTAAAATGTGATATACCGGCTAGGATTCGAGTTACATGAACAAGGGCCAAACCAACCACCCAAGAATGGAATCATCGAGCGAAAACACTTGACAACCTCCTAGAAGCAGCTTTTCTTGCCATCAGAACTTTCTCCATCAATTAGGAATCTGATGTCGTCACTAAACACATTCCTTAATTGTAGCCATTTGTTGAGTTTGTTTTTTTTTTGGTGTCTAATCCGCATATATATCACCATTGCCCTTGATTTTCTTGACTGTATATCTCTTAAATGTCAACATATACATGTGTGATTTAGTTTACGAAGATTTTTCAATGCCGAGAACCTCGATCAGAGAGTAAAAAAAGGCGTAAGGTTCACAATGGTGTAAAATTAAAATGGGATATACCGGGATAGGATTCGAGTTACAGGAACAAGGGCCAAACCAACCACTCTAGAATGGAATCGTCGAGCGAAAACACTTGACAACCTTCTAGAAGCAGCTTTTCTTGCCATCAGAACTTTCTCCATCAATTAGGAATCTGATGCCGTCACTAAACACATTCCTTAAATTGTAGCCATTTGTTGAGTGTTTTTTTTTTTGTGTCTTATCCGCATATATATCAACATTGCCCTTGATTTTCTTGACCGTATATCTCTTAAATGTCAACATATACACGTGCGATTTAGTTTACGAAGAGTTTTCAATGCCGAAAACCTCGATCAGATAGTAAAAAAGGCATAAGGTTCACAATGGCGTAAAATTAAAATGGGATATTCCGGGCTAGGATTCGAGTTACAGGAACAAGGGCCAAACTAACCACCCAAGAATGGAAACGTCGAGCGAAAATACATGACACCCTCCTAGAAGCAGCTTTTCTTGCCACCAAACCTTTCTCCATCAATTAGGAATCTGATACCGTCACTAAACACATTCCTTAAATTGTAGCCATTTGTTGAGTGTGTTTTTTTTGGTGTCTAATCCGCATATATATCACCGTTGCCCTTGATTTTCTTGACTGTATATCTCTTAAATGTCAACATATACACGTGTGATTTAGTTTACGAAGATTTTTCAATGCCGAGAACCTCGATCAGAGAGTAATAAAGGCGTAAGGTTCACAATGGTGTAAAATTAAAATGGGATATACCGGGCTAGGATTCGAGTGACAAGAACAAGGGCCAAACCAACCACCCAAGAATGGAATCGTCAAGCGAAAACACTTGATAACCTCCTAGAAGCAGCTTTTCATTCCACCAGACATTTCTCCATTAATTAGGAATCTGATGCCGTCACTAAACACATTCCTTAAATTGTAGCCATTTGTTGAGTGTGTTTTTTTTGGTGTCTAATCCGCATATATATATCACCGTTGCCCATGATTTTCTTGACTGTATATCTCTTAAATGTCACATATACACGTGTGATTTAGTTTACAAAGATTTTTCAATGCCGAGAACCTCGATCAGAGAGTAATAAAGGCGTAAGGTTCACAATGGTGTAAAATTAAAATGGGATATACCGGGCTAGGATTCGAGTGACAAGAACAAGGGCCAAACCAACCACCCAAGAATAGAATCGTCAAGCGAAAACACTTGATAACCTCCTAGAAGCAGCTTTTCTTTCCACCAGACCTTTCTCCATCAATTAGGAATCCGATGCCGTCACTAAACACATTCCTTAAATTGTAGCCATTTGTTGAGTGTGTTTTTTTTGGTGTCTAATCCACATATATATCACCATTGCCCTTGATTTTCTTAACTGTATATCTCTTAAATGTCAACATATACACGTGTGATTTAGTTTACGAAGATTTTTCAATGCCGAGAACCTCGATCAGAGAGTAATAAAGGCGTAAGGTTCACAATGGTGTAAAATTAAAATGGGATATACCGGGCTAGGATTCGAGTGACAAGAACAAGGGCCAAACCAACCACCCAAGAATGGAATCGTCAAGCGAAAACACTTGATAACCTCCTAGAAGCAGCTTTTCTTTCCACCAGACATTTCTCCATTAATTAGGAATCTGATGCCATCACTAAACACATTCCTTAAATTGTAGCCATTTGTTGAGTGTGTTTTTTTTGGTGTCTAATCCGCATATATATCACCATTGCCCTTGATTTTCTTAACTGTATATCTCTTAAATGTCAACATATACACGTGTGATTTAGTTTACGAAGATTTTTCAATGCCGAGAGCCTCGATCAGAGAGTAAAAAAGGCGTAAGGTTAACAATGGTGTAAAATTAAAATGTGATACACCGGGCTAGGATTCGAGTTACATGAACAAGGGCCAAACCAACCACCCAAGAATGGAATCCTCGAGCGAAAACACTTGACAACCTCCTAGAAGCAGCTTTTCTTGCCATCAGAACTTTCTCCATCAATTAGGAATCTGTTGCCGTCACTAAACTCATTCCTTAATTGTAGCCATTTGTTGAGTGTGTGTTTTTTTTTGTGTCTAATCCGCATATATATCACCATTGCCCATGATTTTGTTGACTGTATATCTCTTAAATGTCAACATATACACGTGTGATTTAGTTTACGAAGATTTTTCAATGCCCAGAACCTCGATCAGAGAGTAAAAAAGGCGTAAGGTTTACAATGGTGTAAAATTAAAATGGGATATACCGGGCTAGTATTCGAGTTACAGGAACAAGGGCCAAACTAACCACCCAAGAATGGAATCGTCGAGCGAAAATACATGACACCCTCCTAGAAGCAGATTTTCTTGCCACCAGACCTTTCTCCATAAATTAGGAATCTGATACCGTCACTAAACACATTCCTTAAATTGTAGCCATTTGTTGAGTGTGTTTTTTCTGGTGTCTAATCCGCATATATATATCACCGTTGCCCATGATTTTCTTGACTGTATATCTCTTAAATGTCACATATACACGTGTGATTTAGTTTACAAAGATTTTTCAATGCCGAGAACCTCGATCAGAGAGTAATAAAGGCGTAAGGTTCACAATGGTGTAAAATTAAAATGGGATATACCGGGCTAGGATTCGAGTGACAAGAACAAGGGCCAAACCAACCACCCAAGAATAGAATCGTCAAGCGAAAACACTTGATAACCTCCTAGAAGCAGCTTTTCTTTCCACCAGACCTTTCTCCATCAATTAGGAATCCGATGCCGTCACTAAACACATTCCTTAAATTGTAGCCATTTGTTGAGTGTGTTTTTTTTGGTGTCTAATCCACATATATATCACCATTGCCCTTGATTTTCTTAACTGTATATCTCTTAAATGTCAACATATACACGTGTGATTTAGTTTACGAAGATTTTTCAATGCCGAGAACCTCGATCAGAGAGTAATAAAGGCGTAAGGTTCACAATGGTGTAAAATTAAAATGGGATATACCGGGCTAGGATTCGAGTGACAAGAACAAGGGCCAAACCAACCACCCAAGAATGGAATCGTCAAGCGAAAACACTTGATAACCTCCTAGAAGCAGCTTTTCTTTCCACCAGACATTTCTCCATTAATTAGGAATCTGATGCCATCACTAAACACATTCCTTAAATTGTAGCCATTTGTTGAGTGTGTTTTTTTTGGTGTCTAATCCGCATATATATCACCATTGCCCTTGATTTTCTTAACTGTATATCTCTTAAATGTCAACATATACACGTGTGATTTAGTTTACGAAGATTTTTCAATGCCGAGAGCCTCGATCAGAGAGTAAAAAAGGCGTAAGGTTAACAATGGTGTAAAATTAAAATGTGATACACCTGCTAGGATTCGAGTTACATGAACAAGGGCCAAACCAACCACCCAAGAATGGAATCCTCGAGCGAAAACACTTGACAACCTCCTAGAAGCAGCTTTTCTTGCCATCAGAACTTTCTCCATCAATTAGGAATCTGATGCCGTCACTAAACACATTCCTTAATTGTAGCCATTTGTTGAGTGTGTTTTTTTTTGTGTCTAATCCGCATATATATCACCATTGCCCATGATTTTGTTGACTGTATATCTCTTAAATGTCAACATATACACGTGTGATTTAGTTTACGAAGATTTTTCAATGCCCAGAACCTCGATCAGAGAGTAAAAAAGGCGTAAGGTTTACAATGGTGTAAAATTAAAATGGGATATACCGGGCTAGTATTCGAGTTACAGGAACAAGGGCCAAACTAACCACCCAAGAATGGAATCGTCGAGCGAAAATACATGAAACCCTCCTAGAAGCAGCTTTTCTTGCCACCAGACCTTTCTCCATCAATTAGGAATCTGATACCGTCACTAAACACATTCCTTAAATTGTAGCCATTTGTTGAGTGTGTTTTTTCTGGTGTCTAATCCGCATATATATATCACCGTTGCCCATGATTTTCTTGACTGTATATCTCTTAAATGTCAACATATACACGTGTGATTTAGTTTACAAAGATTTTTCAATGCCGAGAACCTCGATCAGAGAGTAATAAAGGCGTAAGGTTCACAATGGTGTAAAATTAAAATGGGATATACCGGGCTAGGATTCGAGTGACAAGAACAAGGGCCAAACCAACCACCCAAGAATAGAATCGTCAAGCGAAAACACTTGATAACCTCCTAGAAGCAGCTTTTCTTTCCACCAGACCTTTCTCCATCAATTAGGAATCCGATGCCGTCACTAAACACATTCCTTAAATTGTAGCCATTTGTTGAGTGTGTTTTTTTTGGTGTCTAATCCACATATATATCACCATTGCCCTTGATTTTCTTAACTGTATATCTCTTAAATGTCAACATATACACGTGTGATTTAGTTTACGAAGATTTTTCAATGCCGAGAACCTCGATCAGAGAGTAATAAAGGCGTAAGGTTCACAATGGTGTAAAATTAAAATGGGATATACCGGGCTAGGATTCGAGTGACAAGAACAAGGGCCAAACCAACCACCCAAGAATGGAATCGTCAAGCGAAAACACTTGATAACCTCCTAGAAGCAGCTTTTCTTTCCACCAGACATTTCTCCATTAATTAGGAATCTGATGCCGTCACTAAACACATTCCTTAAATTGTAGCCATTTGTTGAGTGTGTTTTTTTTGGTGTCTAATCCGCATATATATCACCATTGCCCTTGATTTTCTTAACTGTATATCTCTTAAATGTCAACATATACACGTGTGATTTAGTTTACGAAGATTTTTCAATGCCGAGAGCCTCGATCAGAGAGTAAAAAAGGCGTAAGGTTAACAATGGTGTAAAATTAAAATGTGATACACCGGGCTAGGATTCGAGTTACATGAAAAAGGGCCAAACCAACCACCCAAGAATGGAATCATCGAGCGAAAACACTTGACAACCTCCTAGAAGCAGCTTTTCTTGCCATCAGAACTTTCTCCATCAATTAGGAATCTGATGCCGTCACTAAACTCATTCCTTAATTGTTGCCATTTGTTGAGTGTGTGTTTTTTTTTGTGTCTAATCCGCATATATATCACCATTGCCCATGATTTTGTTGACTGTATATCTCTTAAATGTCAACATATACACGTGTGATTTAGTTTACGAAGATTTTTCAATGCCCAGAACCTCGATCAGAGAGTAATAAAGGCGTAAGGTTCACAATGGTGTAAAATTAAAATGGGATATACCGGGCTAGGATTCGAGTGACAAGAACAAGGGCCAAACCAACCACCCAAGAATGGAATCGTCAAGCGAAAATACATGACACCCTCCTAGAAGCAGCTTTTCTTGCCACCAGACCTTTCTCCATCAATTAGGAATCTGATACCGTCACTAAACACATTCCTTAAATTGTAGCCATTTGTTGAGTGTGTTTTTTCTGGTGTCTAATCCGCATATATATATCACCGTTGCCCATGATTTTCTTGACTGTATATCTCTTAAATGTCAACATATACACGTGTGATTTAGTTTACAAAGATTTTTCAATGCCGAGAACCTCGATCAGAGAGTAATAAAGGCGTAAGGTTCACAATGGTGTAAAATTAAAATGGGATATACCGGGCTAGGATTCGAGTGACAAGAACAAGGGCCAAACCAACCACCCAAGAATGGAATCGTCAAGCGAAAACACTTGATAACCTCCTAGAAGCAGCTTTTCTTTCCACCAGACATTTCTCCATTAATTAGGAATCTGATGCCGTCACTAAACACATTCCTTAAATTGTAGCCATTTGTTCAGTGTGTTTTTTTTGGTGTCTAATCCGCATATATATCTCCATTGCCCTTGATTTTCTTAACTGTATATCTCTTAAATGTCAACATATACACGTGTGATTTAGTTTACGAAGATTTTTCAATGCCGAGAGCCTCGATCAGAGAGTAAAAAAGGCGTAAGGTTAACAATGGTGTAAAATTAAAATGTGATACACCGGGCTAGGATTCGAGTTACATGAACAAGGGCCAAACCAACCACCCAAGAATGGAATCATCGACCGAAAACACTTGACAACCTCCTAGAAGCAGCTTTTCTTGCCATCAGAACTTTCTCCATCAATTAGGAATCTGATGCCGTCACTAAACTCATTCCTTAATTGTAGCCATTTGTTGAGTGTGTGATTTTTTTTTGTGTCTAATCCGCATATATATCACCATTGCCCATGATTTTGTTGACTGTATATCTCTTAAATGTCAACATATACACGTGTGATTTAGTTTACGAAGATTTTTCAATGCCCAGAACCTCGATCAGAGAGTAAAAAAGGCGTAAGGTTTACAATGGTGTAAAATTAAAATGGGATATACCGGGCTAGTATTCGAGTTACAGGAACAAGGGCCAAACTAACCACCCAAGAATGGAATCGTCGAGCGAAAATACATGACACCCTCCTAGAAGCAGCTTTTCTTGCCACCAGACCTTTCTCCATCAATTAGGAATCTGATACCGTCACTAAACACATTCCTTAAATTGTAGCCATTTGTTGAGTGTGTTTTTTCTGGTGTCTAATCCGCATATATATATCACCGTTGCCCATGATTTTCTTGACTGTATATCTCTTAAATGTCAACATATACACGTGTGATTTAGTTTACAAAGATTTTTCAATGCCGAGAACCTCGATCAGAGAGTAATAAAGGCGTAAGGTTCACAATGGTGTAAAATTAAAATGGGATATACCGGGCTAGGATTCGAGTGACAAGAACAAGGGCCAAACCAACCACCCAAGAATAGAATCGTCAAGCGAAAACACTTGATAACCTCCTAGAAGCAGCTTTTCTTTCCACCAGACATTTCTCCATTAATTAGGAATCTGATGCCATCACTAAACACATTCCTTAAATTGTAGCCATTTGTTGAGTGTGTTTTTTTTGGTGTCTAATCCGCATATATATCACCATTGCCCTTGATTTTCTTAACTGTATATCTCTTAAATGTCAACATATACACGTGTGATTTAGTTTACGAAGATTTTTCAATGCCGAGAGCCTCGATCAGAGAGTAAAAAAGGCGTAAGGTTAACAATGGTGTAAAATTAAAATGTGATACACCTGCTAGGATTCGAGTTACATGAACAAGGGCCAAACCAACCACCCAAGAATGGAATCCTCGAGCGAAAACACTTGACAACCTCCTAGAAGCAGCTTTTCTTGCCATCAGAACTTTCTCCATCAATTAGGAATCTGATGCCGTCACTAAACACATTCCTTAATTGTAGCCATTTGTTGAGTGTGTTTTTTTTTGTGTCTAATCCGCATATATATCACCATTGCCCATGATTTTGTTGACTGTATATCTCTTAAATGTCAACATATACACGTGTGATTTAGTTTACGAAGATTTTTCAATGCCCAGAACCTCGATCAGAGAGTAAAAAAGGCGTAAGGTTTACAATGGTGTAAAATTAAAATGGGATATACCGGGCTAGTATTCGAGTTACAGGAACAAGGGCCAAACTAACCACCCAAGAATGGAATCGTCGAGCGAAAATACATGAAACCCTCCTAGAAGCAGCTTTTCTTGCCACCAGACCTTTCTCCATCAATTAGGAATCTGATACCGTCACTAAACACATTCCTTAAATTGTAGCCATTTGTTGAGTGTGTTTTTTCTGGTGTCTAATCCGCATATATATATATCACCGTTGCCCATGATTTTCTTGACTGTATATCTCTTAAATGTCAACATATACACGTGTGATTTAGTTTACAAAGATTTTTCAATGCCGAGAACCTCGATCAGAGAGTAATAAAGGCGTAAGGTTCACAATGGTGTAAAATTAAAATGGGATATACCGGGCTAGGATTCGAGTGACAAGAACAAGGGCCAAACCAACCACCCAAGAATAGAATCGTCAAGCGAAAACACTTGATAACCTCCTAGAAGCAGCTTTTCTTTCCACCAGACCTTTCTCCATCAATTAGGAATCCGATGCCGTCACTAAACACATTCCTTAAATTGTAGCCATTTGTTGAGTGTGTTTTTTTTGGTGTCTAATCCACATATATATCACCATTGCCCTTGATTTTCTTAACTGTATATCTCTTAAATGTCAACATATACACGTGTGATTTAGTTTACGAAGATTTTTCAATGCCGAGAACCTCGATCAGAGAGTAATAAAGGCGTAAGGTTCACAATGGTGTAAAATTAAAATGGGATATACCGGGCTAGGATTCGAGTGACAAGAACAAGGGCCAAACCAACCACCCAAGAATGGAATCGTCAAGCGAAAACACTTGATAACCTCCTAGAAGCAGCTTTTCTTTCCACCAGACATTTCTCCATTAATTAGGAATCTGATGCCGTCACTAAACACATTCCTTAAATTGTAGCCATTTGTTGAGTGTGTTTTTTTTGGTGTCTAATCCGCATATATATCACCATTGCCCTTGATTTTCTTAACTGTATATCTCTTAAATGTCAACATATACACGTGTGATTTAGTTTACGAAGATTTTTCAATGCCGAGAGCCTCGATCAGAGAGTAAAAAAGGCGTAAGGTTAACAATGGTGTAAAATTAAAATGTGATACACCGGGGTAGGATTCGAGTTACATGAAAAAGGGCCAAACCAACCACCCAAGAATGGAATCATCGAGCGAAAACACTTGACAACCTCCTAGAAGCAGCTTTTCTTGCCATCAGAACTTTCTCCATCAATTAGGAATCTGATGCCGTCACTAAACTCATTCCTTAATTGTTGCCATTTGTTGAGTGTGTGTTTTTTTTTTGTGTCTAATCCGCATATATATCACCATTGCCCATGATTTTGTTGACTGTATATCTCTTAAATGTCAACATATACACGTGTGATTTAGTTTACGAAGATTTTTCAATGCCCAGAACCTCGATCAGAGAGTAAAAAAGGCGTAAGGTTTACAATGGTGTAAAATTAAAATGGGATATACCGGGCTAGTATTCGAGTTACAGGAACAAGGGCCAAACTAACCACCCAAGAATGGAATCGTCGAGCGAAAATACATGACACCCTCCTAGAAGCAGCTTTTCTTGCCACCAGACCTTTCTCCATCAATTAGGAATCTGATACCGTCACTAAACACATTCCTTAAATTGTAGCCATTTGTTGAGTGTGTTTTTTCTGGTGTCTAATCCGCATATATATATCACCGTTGCCCATGATTTTCTTGACTGTATATCTCTTAAATGTCAACATATACACGTGTGATTTAGTTTACAAAGATTTTTCAATGCCGAGAACCTCGATCAGAGAGTAATAAAGGCGTAAGGTTCACAATGGTGTAAAATTAAAATGGGATATACCGGGCTAGGATTCGAGTGACAAGAACAAGGGCCAAACCAACCACCCAAGAATGGAATCGTCAAGCGAAAACAGTTGATAACCTCCTAGAAGCAGCTTTTCTTTCCACCAGACATTTCTCCATTAATTAGGAATCTGATGCCGTCACTAAACACATTCCTTAAATTGTAGCCATTTGTTCAGTGTGTTTTTTTTGGTGTCTAATCCGCATATATATCTCCATTGCCCTTGATTTTCTTAACTGTATATCTCTTAAATGTCAACATATACACGTGTGATTTAGTTTACGAAGATTTTTCAATGCCGAGAGCCTCGATCAGAGAGTAAAAAAGGCGTAAGGTTAACAATGGTGTAAAATTAAAATGTGATACACCGGGCTAGGATTCGAGTTACATGAACAAGGGCCAAACCAACCACCCAAGAATGGAATCATCGACCGAAAACACTTGACAACCTCCTAGAAGCAGCTTTTCTTGCCATCAGAACTTTCTCCATCAATTAGGAATCTGATGCCGTCACTAAACTCATTCCTTAATTGTAGCCATTTGTTGAGTGTGTGATTTTTTTTTGTGTCTAATCCGCATATATATCACCATTGCCCATGATTTTGTTGACTGTATATCTCTTAAATGTCAACATATACACGTGTGATTTAGTTTACGAAGATTTTTCAATGCCCAGAACCTCGATCAGAGAGTAAAAAAGGCGTAAGGTTTACAATGGTGTAAAATTAAAATGGGATATACCGGGCTAGTATTCGAGTTACAGGAACAAGGGCCAAACTAACCACCCAAGAATGGAATCGTCGAGCGAAAATACATGACACCCTCCTAGAAGCAGCTTTTCTTGCCACCAGACCTTTCTCCATCAATTAGGAATCTGATACCGTCACTAAACACATTCCTTAAATTGTAGCCATTTGTTGAGTGTGTTTTTTCTGGTGTCTAATCCGCATATATATATCACCGTTGCCCATGATTTTCTTGACTGTATATCTCTTAAATGTCAACATATACACGTGTGATTTAGTTTACAAAGATTTTTCAATGCCGAGAACCTCGATCAGAGAGTAATAAAGGCGTAAGGTTCACAATGGTGTAAAATTAAAATGGGATATACCGGGCTAGGATTCGAGTGACAAGAACAAGGGCCAAACCAACCACCCAAGAATAGAATCGTCAAGCGAAAACACTTGATAACCTCCTAGAAGCAGCTTTTCTTTCCACCAGACCTTTCTCCATCAATTAGGAATCCGATGCCGTCACTAAACACATTCCTTAAATTGTAGCCATTTGTAGAGTGTGTTTTTTTTGGTGTCTAATCCACATATATATCACCATTGCCCTTGATTTTCTTAACTGTATATCTCTTAAATGTCAACATATACACGTGTGATTTAGTTTACGAAGATTTTTCAATGCCGAGAACCTCGATCAGAGAGCAATAAAGGCGTAAGGTTCACAATGGTGTAAAATTAAAATGGGATATACCGGGCTAGGATTCGAGTGACAAGAACAAGGGCCAAACCAACCACCCAAGAATGGAATCGTCAAGCGAAAACACTTGATAACCTCCTAGAAGCAGCTTTTCTTTCCACCAGACATTTCTCCATTAATTAGGAATCTGATGCCGTCACTAAACACATTCCTTAAATTGTAGCCATTTGTTGAGTGTGTTTTTTTTGGTGTCTAATCCGCATATATATCACCATTGCCCTTGATTTTCTTAACTGTATATCTCTTAAATGTCAACATATACACGTGTGATTTAGTTTACGAAGATTTTTCAATGCCGAGAGCCTCGATCAGAGAGTAAAAAAGGCGTAAGGTTAACAATGGTGTAAAATTAAAATGTGATACACCGGGATAGGATTCGAGTTACATGAACAAGGGCCAAACCAACCACCCAAGAATGGAATCATCGAGCGAAAACACTTAACAACCTCCTAGAAGCAGCTTTTCTTGCCATCAGAACTTTCTCCATCAATTAGGAATCTGATGCCGTCACTAAACACATTCCTTAATTGTAGCCATTTGTTGAGTGTGTGTTTTTTTTTGTGTCTAATCCGCATATATATCACCATTGCCCATGATTTTGTTGACTGTATATCTCTTAAATGTCAACATATACACGTGTGATTTAGTTTACGAAGATTTTTCAATGCCCAGAACCTCGATCAGAGAGTAAAAAAGGCGTAAGGTTTACAATGGTGTAAAATTAAAATGGGATATACCGGGCTAGTATTCGAGTTACAGGAACAAGGGCCAAACTAACCACCCAAGAATGGAATCGTCGAGCGAAAATACATGACACCCTCCTAGAAGCAGCTTTTCTTGCCACCAGACCTTTCTCCATCAATTAGGAATCTGATACCGTCACTAAACACATTCCTTAAATTGTAGCCATTTGTTGAGTGTGTTTTTTCTGGTGTCTAATCCGCATATATATATCACCGTTGCCCATGATTTTCTTGACTGTATATCTCTTAAATGTCAACATATACACGTGTGATTTAGTTTACAAAGATTTTTCAATGCCGAGAACCTCGATCAGAGAGTAATAAAGGCGTAAGGTTCACAATGGTGTAAAATTAAAATGGGATATACCGGGGGCTAGGATTCGAGTGACAACAACAAGGGCCAAACCAACCACCCAAGAATAGAATCGTCAAGCGAAAACACTTGATAACCTCCTAGAAGCAGCTTTTCTTTCCACCAGACCTTTCTCCATCAATTAGGAATCCGATGCCGTCACTAAACACATTCCTTAAATTGTAGCCATTTGTTGAGTGTGTTTTTTTTGGTGTCTAATCCACATATATATCACCATTGCCCTTGATTTTCTTAACTGTATATCTCTTAAATGTCAACATATACACGTGTGATTTAGTTTACGAAGATTTTTCAATGCCGAGAGCCTCGATCAAAGAGTAAAAAAGGCGTAAGGTTAACAATGGTGTAAAATTAAAATGTGATATACCGGGCTAGGATTCGAGTTACATGAACAAGGGCCAAACCAACCACCCAAGAATGGAATCATCGAGCGAAAACACTTGACAACCTCCTAGAAGCAACTTTCTTGCCATCAGAACTTTCTCCATCAATTAGGAATCTGATGTCGTCACTAAACACATTCCTTAATTGTAGCCATTTGTTGAGTGTGTTTTTTGTTGGTGTCTAATCCGCATATATATCACCATTGCCCTTGATTTTGTTGACTGTATATCTCTTAAATGTCAACATATACACGTGAGATTTAGTTTACGAAGATTTTTCAAAGCCGAGAACCTCGATCAGAGAGTAAAAAAGGCGTAAGGTTTACAATGGTGTAAAATTAAAATGGGATATTCCGGGCTAGGATTCGAGTTACATGAACAAGGGCCAAACCAACCACCCAAGAATGGAATCGTCGAGCGAAAACACTTGACAACCTCCTAGAAGCAGCTTTTCTTGCCATCAGAACTTTCTCCATCAATTAGGAATCTGATGCCGTCACTAAACTCATTCCTTAATTGTAGCCATTTGTTGAGTGTGTGTTTTTTTTTTGTGTCTAATCCGCATATATATCACCATTGCCCATGATTTTGTTGACTGTATATCTCTTAAATGTCAACATATACACGTGTGATTTAGTTTACGAAGATTTTTCAATGCCCAGAACCTCGATCAGAGAGTAAAAAAGGCGTAAGGTTTACAATGGTGTAAAATTAAAATGGGATATACCGGGCTAGTATTCGAGTTACAGGAACAAGGGCCAAACTAACCACCCAAGAATGGAATCGTCGAGCGAAAATACATGACACCCTCCTAGAAGCAGCTTTTCTTGCCACCAAACCTTTCTCCATCAATTAGGAATCTGATACCGTCACTAAACACATTCCTTAAATTGTAGCCATTTGTTGAGTGTGTTTTTTCTGGTGTCTAATCCGCATATATATATCACCGTTGCCCATGATTTTCTTGACTGTATATCTCTTAAATGTCAACATATACACGTGTGATTTAGTTTACAAAGATTTTTCAATGCCGAGAACCTCGATCAGAGAGTAATAAAGGCGTAAGGTTCACAATGGTGTAAAATTAAAATGGGATATACCGGGCTAGGATTCGAGTGACAAGAACAAGGGCCAAACCAACCACCCAAGAATAGAATCGTCAAGCGAAAACACTTGATAACCTCCTAGAAGCAGCTTTTCTTTCCACCAGACCTTTCTCCATCAATTAGGAATCCGATGCCGTCATAAACACATTCCTTAAATTGTAGCCATTTGTTGAGTATGTTTTTTTTGGTGTCTAATCCACATATATATCACCATTGCCCTTGATTTTCTTAACTGTATATCTCTTAAATGTCAACATATACACGTGTGATTTAGTTTACGAAGATTTTTCAATGCCGAGAACCTCGATCAGAGAGTAATAAAGGCGTAAGGTTCACAATGGTGTAAAATTAAAATGGGATATACCGGGCTAGGATTCGAGTGACAAGAACAAGGGCCAAACCAACCACCCAAGAATGGAATCGTCAAGCGAAAACACTTGATAACCTCCTAGAAGCAGCTTTTCTTTCCACCAGACATTTCTCCATTAATTAGGAATCTGATGCCGTCACTAAACACATTCCTTAAATTGTAGCCATTTGTTGAGTGTGTTTTTTTTGGTGTCTAATCCGCATATATATCACCATTGCCCTTGATTTTCTTAACTGTATATCTCTTAAATGTCAACATATACACGTGTGATTTAGTTTACGAAGATTTTTCAATGCCGAGAGCCTCGATCAGAGAGTAAAAAAGGCGTAAGGTTAACAATGGTGTAAAATTAAAATGTGATACACCGGGCTAGGATTCGAGTTACATGAACAAGGGCCAAACCAACCACCCAAGAATGGAATCATCGAGCGAAAACACATAACAACCTCCTAGAAGCAGCTTTTCTTGCCATCAGAACTTTCTCCATCAATTAGGAATCTGATGCCGTCACTAAACACATTCCTTAATTGTAGCCATTTGTTGAGTGTGTGTTTTTTTTTGTGTCTAATCCGCATATATATCACCATTGCCCATGATTTTGTTGACTGTATATCTCTTAAATGTCAACATATACACGTGTGATTTAGTTTACGAAGATTTTTCAATGCCCAGAACCTCGATCAGAGAGTAAAAAAGGCGTAAGGTTTACAATGGTGTAAAATTAAAATGGGATATACCGGGCTAGTATTCGAGTTACAGGAACAAGGGCCAAACTAACCACCCAAGAATGGAATCGTCGAGCGAAAATACATGACACCCTCCTAGAAGCAACTTTTCTTGCCACCAGACCTTTCTCCATCAATTAGTAATCTGATACCGTCACTAAACACATTCCTTAAATTGTAGCCATTTGTTGAGTGTGTTTTTTCTGGTGTCTAATCCGCATATATATATCACCGTTGCCCATGATTTTCTTGACTGTATATCTCTTAAATGTCAACATATACACGTGTGATTTAGTTTACAAAGATTTTTCAATGCCGAGAACCTCGATCAGAGAGTAATAAAGGCGTAAGGTTCACAATGGTGTAAAATTAAAATGGGATATACCGGGGGCTAGGATTCGATTGACAAGAACAAGGGCCAAACCAACCACCCAAGAATAGAATCGTCAAGCGAAAACACTTGATAACCTCCTAGAAGCAGCTTTTCTTTCCACCAGACCTTTCTCCATCAATTAGGAATCCGATGCCGTCACTAAACACATTCCTTAAATTGTAGCCATTTGTTGAGTGTGTTTTTTTTGGTGTCTAATCCACATATATATCACCATTGCCCTTGATTTTCTTAACTGTATATCTCTTAAATGTCAACATATACACGTGTGATTTAGTTTACGAAGATTTTTCAATGCCGAGAGCCTCGATCAAAGAGTAAAAAAGGCGTAAGGTTAACAATGGTGTAAAATTAAAATGTGATATACCGGGCTAGGATTCGAGTTACATGAACAAGGGCCAAACCAACCACCCAAGAATGGAATCATCGAGCGAAAACACTTGACAACCTCCTAGAAGCAACTTTCTTGCCATCAGAACTTTCTCCATCAATTAGGAATCTGATGTCGTCACTAAACACATTCCTTAATTGTAGCCATTTGTTGAGTGTGTTTTTTGTTGGTGTCTAATCCGCATATATATCACCATTGCCCTTGATTTTGTTGACTGTATATCTCTTAAATGTCAACATATACACGTGAGATTTAGTTTACGAAGATTTTTCAAAGCCGAGAACCTCGATCAGAGAGTAAAAAAGGCGTAAGGTTTACAATGGTGTAAAATTAAAATGGGATATTCCGGGCTAGGATTCGAGTTACAGGAACAAGGGCCAAACCAATCACCCAAGAATGGAATCGTCAAGCGAAAATACTTGACACCCTCCTAGAAGCAGCTTTTCTTGCCACCAGACCTTTCTCCATCAATTAGGAATCTGATGCCATCACTAAACACATTCCTTAAATTGTATCCATTTGTTGAGTGTTTTTTTTTCGTGTCTAATCCGCATATATATCACCATTGCCCTTGATTTTCTTGACTGTATATCTCTTAAATGTCAACATATACACGTGTGATTTAGTTTACGAAGATTTTTCAATGCCGAGAACCTCGATCAGAGAGTAAAAAAGGTGTAAGGTTAACAATGGTGTAAAATTACCGGGCTAGGATTCGAGTTACAGGAACAAGGGCCAAACCAACCACCCAAGAATGGAATCGTCGATCGAAAATACTTGACACCCTCCTAGAAGCAGCTTTTCTTGCCACCAGACATTTCTCCATCAATTAGGAATCTGATGCCGTCACTAAACACATTCCTTAAATTGTAGCCATTTGTTGAGTGTTTTTTTTTTTTTTGTGTCTAATCCGCATATATATCAACATTTCCCTTGATTTTCTTGACTGTATATCTCTTAAATGTCAACATATACACGTGCGATTTAGTTTACGAAGATTTTTCAATGCCGAAAACCTCGACCAGATAGAAAAAAGGGCATAAGGTTCACAATGGCGTAAAATTAAAATGGGATATTCCGGGCTAGGATTCGAGTTACAGGAACAAGGGCCAAACTAACCACCCAAGAATGGAATCGTCGAGTGAAAATACATGACACCCTCCTAGAAGCAGCTTTTCTTACCACCAGACCTTTCTCCATCAATTAGGAATCTGATACCGTCACTAAACACATTCCTTAAATTGTAGCCATTTGTTGAGTGTGTTTTTTTTTTGGTGTCTAATCCGCATATATATCACCGTTGCCCTTGATTTTCTTGACTGTATATCTCTTAAATGTCAACATATACACGTGTGATTTAGTTTACGAAGATTTTTCAATGCCGAGAACCTCGATCAGAGAGTAATAAAGGCGTAAGGTTCACAATGGTGTAAAATTAAAATGGGATATACCGGGCTAGGATTCGAGTGACAAGAACAAGGGCCAAACCAACCACCCAAGAATAGAATCGTCAAGCGAAAACACTTGATAACCTCCTAGAAGCAGCTTTTCTTTCCACCAGACCTTTCTCCATCAATTAGGAATCCGATGCCGTCACTAAACACATTCCTTAAATTGTAGCCATTTGTTGAGTGTGTTTTTTTTGGTGTCTAATCCACATATATATCACCATTGCCCTTGATTTTCTTAACTGTATATCTCTTAAATGTCAACATATACACGTGTGATTTAGTTTACGAAGATTTTTCAATGCCGAGAACCTCGATCAGAGAGTAATAAAGGCGTAAGGTTCACAATGGTGTAAAATTAAAATGGGATATACCGGGCTAGGATTCGAGTGACAAGAACAAGGGCCAAACCAACCACCCAAGAATGGAATCGTCAAGCGAAAACACTTGATAACCTCCTAGAAGCAGCTTTTCTTTCCACCAGACATTTCTCCATTAATTAGGAATCTAATGCCGTCACTAAACACATTCCTTAAATTGTAGCCATTTGTTGAGTGTGTTTTTTTTGGTGTCTAATCCGCATATATATCACCATTGCCCTTGATTTTCTTAACTGTATATCTCTTAAATGTCAACATATACACGTGTGATTTAGTTTACGAAGATTTTTCAATGCCGAGAGCCTCGATCAGAGAGTAAAAAAGGCGTAAGGTTAACAATGGTGTAAAATTAAAATGTGATACACCGGGCTAGGATTCGAGTTACATGAACAAGGGCCAAACCAACCACCCAAGAATGGAATCATCGAGCGAAAACACTTGACAACCTCCTAGAAGCAGCTTTTCTTGCCATCAGAACTTTCTCCATCAATTAGGAATCTGATGCCGTCACTAAACACATTCCTTAATTGTAGCCATTTGTTGAGTGTGTGTTTTTTTTTGTGTCTAATCCGCATATATATCACCATTGCCCATGATTTTGTTGACTGTATATCTCTTAAATGTCAACATATACACGTGTGATTTAGTTTACGAAGATTTTTCAATGCCCAGAACCTCGATCAGAGAGTAAAAAAGGCCTAAGGTTTACAATGGTGTAAAATTAAAATGGGATATACCGGGCTAGTATCCGAGTTACAGGAACAAGGGCCAAACTAACCACCCAAGAATGGAATCGTCGAGCGAAAATACATGACACCCTCCTAGAAGCAGCTTTTCTTGCCACCAGACCTTCCTCCATCAATTAGGAATCTGATACCGTCACTAAACACATTCCTTAAATTGTAGCCATTTGTTGAGTGTGTTTTTTCTGGTGTCCAATCCGCATATATATATCACCGTTGCCCATGATTTTCTTGACTGTATATCTCTTAAATGTCAACATATACACGTGTGATTTAGTTTACAAAGATTTTTCAATGCCGAGAACCTCGATCAGAGAGTAATAAAGGCATAAGGTTCACAATGGTGTAAAATTAAAATGGGATATACCGGGCTAGGATTCGAGTGACAAGAACAAGGGCCAAACCAACCACCCAAGAATAGAATCGTCAAGCGAAAACACTTGATAACCTCCTAGAAGCAGCTTTTCTTTCCACCAGACCTTTCTCCATCAATTAGGAATCCGATGCCGTCACTAAACACATTCCTTAAATTGTAGCCATTTGTTGAGTGTGTTTTTTTTTTATGTCTAATCCACATATATATCACCATTGCCCTTGATTTTCTTAACTGTATATCTCTTAAATGTCAACATATACACGTGTGATTTAGTTTACGAAGATTTTTCAATGCCGAGAGCCTCGATCCAAGAGTAAAAAAGGCGTAAGGTTAACAATGGTGTAAAATAAAAATGTGATATACCGGGCTAGGATTCGAGTTACATGAACAAGGGCCAAACCAACCCCCCAAGAATGGAATCATCGAGCGAAAACACTTGAAAACCTCCTAGAAGCAACTTTTCTTGCCATCAGAACTTTCTCCATCAATTAGGAATCTGATGTCGTCACTAAACACATTCCTTAATTGTAGCCATTTGTTGAGTGTGTTTTTTGTTGGTGTCTAATCTGCATATATATCACCATTGCCCTTGATTTTGTTGACTGTATATCTCTTAAATGTCAACATATACACGTGAGATTTAGTTTACGAGGATTTTTCAAAGCCGAGAACCTCGATCAGAGAGTAAAAAAGGCGTAAGGTTTACAATGGTGTAAAATTAAAATGGGATATTCCGGGCTAGGATTCGAGTTACAGGAACAAGGGCCAAACCAATCACCCAAGAATGGAATCGTCAAGCGAAAATACTTGACACCCTCCTAGAAGCAGCTTTTCTTGCCACCAGACCTTTCTCCATCAATTAGGAATCTGATGCCATCACTAAACACATTCCTTAAATTGTATCCATTTGTTGAGTGTTTTTTTTTTCGTGTCTAATCCGCATATATATCACCATTGCCCTTGATTTTCTTGACTGTATATCTCTTAAATGTCAACATATACACGTGTGATTTAGTTTACGAAGATTTTTCAATGCCGAGAACCTCGATCAGAGAGTAAAAAAGGTGTAAGGTTAACAATGGTGTAAAATTACCGGGCTAGGATTCGAGTTACAGGAACAAGGGCCAAACCAACCACCCAAGAATGGAATCGTCGATCGAAAATACTTGACACCCTCCTAGAAGCAGCTTTTCTTGCCACCAGACATTTCTCCATCAATTAGGAATCTGATGCCGTCACTAAACACATTCCTTAAATTGTAGCTATTTGTTGAGTGTTTTTTTTTTTGTGTCTAATCCGCATATATATCAACATTGCCCTTGATTTTCTTGACTGTATATCTCTTAAATGTCAACATATACACGTGCGATTTAGTTTACGAAGATTTTTCAATGCCGAAAACCTCGACCAGATAGTAAAAAAGGCATAAGGTTCACAATGGCGTAAAATTAAAATGGGATATTCCGGGCTAGGATTCGAGTTACAGGAACAAGGGCCAAACTAACCACCCAAGAATGGAATCGTCGAGTGAAAATACATGACACCCTCTTAGAAGCAGCTTTTCTTGCCACCAGACCTTTCTCCATCAATTAGGAATCTGACACCGTCACTAAACACATTCCTTAAATTGTAGCCATTTGTTGAGTGTGTTTTTTTTTGGTGTCTAATCCGCATATATATCACCGTTGCCATTGATTTTCTTGACTGTATATCTCTTAAATGTCAACATATACACGTGTGATTTAGTTTACGAAGATTTTTCAATGCCGAGAACCTCGATCATAGAGTAATAAAGGCGTAAGGTTCACAATGGTGTAAAATTAAAATGGGATATACCGGGCTAGGATTCGAGTGACAAGAACAAGGGCCAAACCAACCACCCAAGAATGGAATCGTCAAGCGAAAACACTTGATAACCTCCTAGAAGCAGCTTTTCTTTCCACCAGACATTTCTCCATCAATTAGGAATCTGATGCCGTCACTAAACACATTCCTTAAATTGTAGCCATTTGTTGAGTGTGATTTTTTGGTGTCTAATCCGCATATATATCACCATTGCCCTTGATTTTCTTAACTGTATATCTCTTAAATGTCAACATATACACGTGTGATTTAGTTTACGAAGATTTTTCAATGCCGAGAGCCCCGATCAGAGGGTAAAAAAGGCGTAAGGTTAACAATGGTGTAAAATTAAAATGTGATACACCGGGCTAGGATTCGAGTTACATGAACAAGGGCCAAACCAACCACCCAAGAATGGAATCATCGAGCGAAAACACTTGACAACCTCCTAGAAGCAGCTTTTCTTACCATCAGAACTTTCTCCATCAATTAGGAATCTGATGCCGTCACTAAACACATTCCTTAATTGTAGCCATTTGTTGAGTGTGTTTTTTTTTGTGTCTAATCCGCATATATATCACCATTGCCCATGATTTTGTTGACTGTATATCTCTTAAATGTCAACATATACACGTGTAATTTAGTTTACGAAGATTTTTCAATGCCCAGAACCTCGATCAGAGAGTAAAAAAGGCGTAAGGTTTACAATGGTGTAAAATTAAAATGGGATATTCCGGGCTAGGATTCGAGTTACAGGAACAAGGGCCAAACCAATCACCCAAGAATGGAATCGTCAAGCGAAAATACTTGACACCCTCCTAGAAGCAGCTTTTCTTGCCACCAGACCTTTCTCCATCAATTAGGAATCTGATGCCATCACTAAACACATTCCTTAAATTGTATCCATTTGTTGAGTGTTTTTTTTTCGTGTCTAATCCGCATATATATCACCATTGCCCTTGATTTTCTTGACTGTATATCTCTTAAATGTCAACATATACACGTGTGATTTAGTTTACGAAGATTTTTCAATGCTGAGAACCTCGATCAGAGAGTAAAAAAGGTGTAAGGTTAACAATGGTGTAAAATTACCGGGCTAGGATTCGAGTTACAGGAACAAGGGCCAAACCAACCACCCAAGAATGGAATCGTCAATCGAAAATACTTGACACCCTCCTAGAAGCAGCTTTTCTTGCCACCAGACATTTCTCCATCAATTAGGAATCTGATGCCGTCACTAAGCACATTCCTTAAATTGTAGCCATTTGTTGAGTGATTTTTTTTGGTGTCTAATCCGCATATATATCACCATTGCCCTTGATTTTCTTAACTGTATATCTCTTAAATGTCAACATATACACGTGTGATTTAGTTTACGAAGATTTTTCAATGCCGATAACCTCGATCAGATAGTAAAAAAGGCATAAGGTTCACAATGGCGTAAAATTAAAATGGGATATTTCGGGCTAGGATTCGAGTTACAGGAACAAGGGCCAAACTAACCACCCAAGAATGGAATCGTCGAGCGAAAATACATGACACCCTCCTAGAAGCAGCTTTTCTTGCCACCAGACCTTTCTCCATCAATTAGGAATCTGATACCGTCACTAAACACATTCCTTAAATTGTAGCCATTTGTTGAGTGTGTTTTTTTTTTGTGTCTAATCCGCATATATATCACCGTTGCCCTTGATTTTCTTGACTGTATATCTCTTAAATGTCAACATATACACGTGTGATTTAGTTTACGAAGATTTTTCAATGCCGAGAACCTCGATCAGAGAGTAATAAAGGCGTAAGGTTCACAATGGTGTAAAATTAAAATGGGATATACCGGGCTAGGATTCGAGTGACAAGAACAAGGGCCAAACCAACCACCCAAGAATGGAATCGTCCAGCAAAAACACTTGATAACCTCCTAGAAGCAGCTTTTCTTTCCACCAGACATTTCTCCATCAATTAGGAATCTGATGCCGTCACTAAACACATTCCTTAAATTGTAGCCATTTGTTGAGTGTGATTTTTTGGTGTCTAATCCGCATATATATCACCATTGCCCTTGATTTTCTTAACTGTATATCTCTTAAATGTCAACATATACACGTGTGATTTAGTTTACGGAGATTTTTCAATGCCGAGAGCCTCGATCAGAGAGTAAAAAAGGCGTAAGGTTAACAATGGTGTAAAATTAAAATGTGATACACCGGGCTAGGATTCGAGTTACATGAACAAGGGCCAAACCAACCACCCAAGAATGGAGTCATCGAGCGAAAACACTTGACAACCTCCTATAAGCAGCTTTTCTTACCATCAGAACTTTCTCCATCAATTAGGAATCTGATGCCGTCACAAAACACATTCCTTAATTGTAGCCATTTGTTGAGTGTGTTTTTTTTTTGTGTCTAATCCGCATATATATCACCATTGCCCATGATTTTGTTGACTGTATATCTCTTAAATGTCAACATATACACGTGTGATTTAGTTTACGAAGAATTTTCAATGCCCAGAACCTCGATCAGAGAGTAAAAAAGGCGTAAGGTTTACAATGGTGTAAAATTAAAATGGGATATACCGGGCTAGTATTCGAGTTACAGGAACAAGGGCCAAACCAAACACCCAAGAATGGAATCGTTGAGCGAAAACACTTGACAACCTCCTAGAAGCAGCTTTTCTTGCCACCAGACCTTTCTCCATCAATTAGGAATCTGATGCCGTCACTAAACACATTACTTAAATTGTAGCCATTTGTTGAGTGTGTTTTTTTTTGGTGTCTAATCCGCATATATATCACCATCGCCCTTGATTTTGTTGACTGTATATCTCTTAAATGTCAACATATACACGGGTGATTTAGTTTACGAAGATTTTTCAATGCCGAGAACCTCGATCAAAGAGTAAAAAAGGCGTAAGGTTTACAATGGTGTAAAATTAAAAGGGGATATACCGGGCTTGGATTCGAGTTACAGGAACAAGGGCCAAACCAATCACCCAAGAATGGAATCGTTAAGCGAAAATACTTGACACCCTCCTAGAAGCAGCTTTTCTTGCCACCAGACCTTTCTCCATCAATTAGGAATCTGATGCCATCACTAAACACATTCCTTAAATTGTATCCATTTGTTGAGTGTTTTTTTTTTCGTGTCTAATCCGCATATATATCACCATTGCCCTTGATTTTCTTGACTGTATTTCTCTTAAATGTCAACATATACACGTGTGATTTAGTTTATGAAGATTTTTTAATGCCGCGAACCTCGATCAGAGAGTAAAAAAGGTGTAAGGTTCACAATGGTGTAAATTTAAAATGGGATATACCGGGCTAGGATCCGAGTTACAGGAACAAGGTCCAAACCAACTACCCAAGAATGGAATCGTTGAGCGAAAACACTTGACAACCTCCTAGAAGCAGCTTTTCTTGCCACCAGACCTTTCTCCATCAATTAGGAATCTGATGCCGTCACTAAACAAATTCCTTAAATTGTAGCCATTTGTTGATTGTTTTTTTTTTTTTGTGTCTAATCCGCATATATATCAACATTGCCCTTGATTTTCTTGACTGTATATCTCTTAAATGTCAACATATACACGTGCGATTTAGTTTACGAAGATTTTTCAATGCCGAAAACCTCGATCAGATAGTAAAAAAGGCATAAGGTTCACAATGGCGTAAAATTAAAATGGGATATTCCGGGCTAGGATTCGAGTTACAGGAACAAGGGCCAAACTAACCACCCAAGAATGGAATCGTCGAGCGAAAATACATGACACCCACCTAGAAGCAGCTTTTCTTGCCACCAGACCTTTCTCCATCAATTGGGAATCTGATACCGTCACTAAACACATTCCTTAAATTGTAGCCATTTGTTGAGTGTGTTTTTTTTTGGTGTCTAATCCGCATATATATCTCCGTTGCCCTTGATTTTCTTGACTGTATATCTCTTAAATGTCAACATATACACGTGTGATTTAGTTTACGAAGATTTTTCAATGCCGAGAACCTCGATCAGAGTGTAATAAAGGCGTAAGGTTCACAATGGTGTAAAATTAAAATGGGATATACCGGGCTAGGATTCGAGTGACAAGAACAAGGGCCAAACCAACCACCCAAGAATGGAATCGTCAAGCGAAAACACTTGATAACCTCCTAGAAGCAGCTTTTCTTTCCACCAGACATTTCTCCATCAATTAGGAATCTGATGCCGTCACTAAACACGTTCCTTAAATTGTAGCCATTTGTTGAGTGTGTTTTTTTTGGTGTCTAATCCGCATATATATCACCATTGCCCTTGATTTTCTTAACTGTATATCTCTTAAATGTCAACATATACACGTGTGATTTAGTTTACGAAGATTTTTCAATGCCGATAACCTCGATCAGAGAGTAAAAAAGGCGTAAGGTTCACAATGGTGTAAAATTAAAATGGGATATACCGGGAAAGGATTCGAGTTACAGGAACAAGGGCCAAACCAACCACTTAAGAATGGAATCGTCGAGCGAAAACACTTGACAACCATCTTGAAGCAGCTTTTCTTGCCATCAGAACTTTCTCCATCAATTAGGAATCTGATGCCGTCACTAAACACATTCCTTAAACTGTAGCCATTTGTTGAGTGTTTTTTTTTTTTTTTTTGTGTCTAATCCGCATATATATCAACATTACCCTTGATTTTCTTGACTGTATATCTCTTAAATGTCAACATATACACGTGCGATTTAGTTTACGAAGATTTTTCAATGCCGAAAACCTCGATCAGATAGTAAAAAAGGCATAAGGTTCACAATGGCGTAAAATTAAAATGGGATATTTCGGGCTAGGATTCGAGTTACAGGAACAAGGGCCAAACTAACCACCCAAGAATGGAATCGTCGAGCGAAAATACATGACACCCTCCTAGAAGCAGCTTTTCTTGCCACCAGACCTTTCTCCATCAATTAGGAATCTGATACCGTCACTAAACACATTCCTTAAATTGTAGCCATTTGTTGAGTGTGTTTTTTTTTGTGTCTAATCCGCATATATATCACCGTTGCCCTTGATTTTCTTGACTGTATATCTCTTAAATGTCAACATATACACGTGTGATTTAGTTTACGAAGATTTTTCAATGCCGAGAACCTCGATCAGAGAGTAATAAAGGCGTAAGGTTCACAATGGTGTAAAATTAAAATGGGATATACCGGGCTAGGATTCGAGTGACAAGAACAAGGGCCAAACCAACCACCCAAGAATGGAATCGTCCAGCAAAAACACTTGATAACCTCCTAGAAGCAGCTTTTCTTTCCACCAGACATTTCTCCATCAATTAGGAATCTGATGCCGTCACTAAACACATTCCTTAAATTGTAGCCATTTGTTGAGTGTGATTTTTTGGTGTCTAATCCGCATATATATCACCATTGCCCTTGATTTTCTTAACTGTATATCTCTTAAATGTCAACATATACACGTGTGATTTAGTTTACGAAGATTTTTCAATGCCGAGAGCCTCGATCAGAGAGTAAAAAAGGCGTAAGGTTAACAATGGTGTAAAATTAAAATGTGATACACCGGGCTAGGATTCGAGTTACATGAACAAGGGCCAAACCAACCACCCAAGAATGGAATCATCGAGCGAAAACACTTGACAACCTCCTATAAGCAGCTTTTCTTACCATCAGAACTTTCTCCATCAATTAGGAATCTGATGCCGTCACTAAACACATTCCTTAATTGTAGCCATTTGTTGAGTGTGTTTTTTTTTTGTGTCTAATCCGCATATATATCACCATTGCCCATGATTTTGTTGACTGTATATCTCTTAAATGTCAACATATACACGTGTGATTTAGTTTACGAAGAATTTTCAATGCCCAGAACCTCGATCAGAGAGTAAAAAAGGCGTAAGGTTTACAATGGTGTAAAATTAAAATGGGATATACCGGGCTAGTATTCGAGTTACAGGAACAAGGGCCAAACCAAACACTCAAGAATGGAATCGTTGAGCGAAAACACTTGACAACCTCCTAGAAGCAGCTTTTCTTGCCACCAGACCTTTCTCCATCAATTAGGAATCTGATGCCGTCACTAAACACATTACTTAAATTGTAGCCATTTGTTGAGTGTGTTTTTTTTTGGTGTCTAATCCGCATATATATCACCATCGCCCTTGATTTTGTTGACTGTATATCTCTTAAATGTCAACATATACACGGGTGATTTAGTTTACGAAGATTTTTCAATGCCGAGAACCTCGATCAAAGAGTAAAAAAGGCGTAAGGTTTACAATGGTGTAAAATTAAAAGGGGATATACCGGGCTTGGATTCGAGTTACAGGAACAAGGGCCAAACCAATCACCCAAGAATGGAATCGTTAAGCGAAAATACTTGACACCCTCCTAGAAGCAGCTTTTCTTGCCACCAGACCTTTCTCCATCAATTAGGAATCTGATGCCATCACTAAACACATTCCTTAAATTGTATCCATTTGTTGAGTGTTTTTTTTTTCGTGTCTAATCCGCATATATATCACCATTGCCCTTGATTTTCTTGACTGTATTTCTCTTAAATGTCAACATATACACGTGTGATTTAGTTTATGAAGATTTTTTAATGCCGCGAACCTCGATCAGAGAGTAAAAAAGGTGTAAGGTTCACAATGGTGTAAATTTAAAATGGGATATACCGGGCTAGGATCCGAGTTACAGGAACAAGGTCCAAACCAACTACCCAAGAATGGAATCGTTGAGCGAAAACACTTGACAACCTCCTAGAAGCAGCTTTTCTTGCCACCAGACCTTTCTCCATCAATTAGGAATCTGATGCCGTCACTAAACAAATTCCTTAAATTGTAGCCATTTGTTGATTGTTTTTTTTTTGTGTCTAATCCGCATATATATCAACATTGCCCTTGATTTTCTTGACTGTATATCTCTTAAATGTCAACATATACACGTGCGATTTAGTTTACGAAGATTTTTCAATGCCGAAAACCTCGATCAGATAGTAAAAAAGGCATAAGGTTCACAATGGCGTAAAATTAAAATGGGATATTCCGGGCTAGGATTCGAGTTACAGGAACAAGGGCCAAACTAACCACCCAAGAATGGAATCGTCGAGCGAAAATACATGACACCCACCTAGAAGCAGCTTTTCTTGCCACCAGACCTTTCTCCATCAATTGGGAATCTGATACCGTCACTAAACACATTCCTTAAATTGTAGCCATTTGTTGAGTGTGTTTTTTTTTGGTGTCTAATCCGCATATATATCTCCGTTGCCCTTGATTTTCTTGACTGTATATCTCTTAAATGTCAACATATACACGTGTGATTTAGTTTACGAAGATTTTTCAATGCCGAGAACCTCGATCAGAGTGTAATAAAGGCGTAAGGTTCACAATGGTGTAAAATTAAAATGGGATATACCGGGCTAGGATTCGAGTGACAAGAACAAGGGCCAAACCAACCACCCAAGAATGGAATCGTCAAGCGAAAACACTTGATAACCTCCTAGAAGCAGCTTTTCTTTCCACCAGACATTTCTCCATCAATTAGGAATCTGATGCCGTCACTAAACACATTCCTTAAATTGTAGCCATTTGTTGAGTGTGTTTTTTTTTGGTGTCTAATCCGCATATATATCACCATTGCCCTTGATTTTCTTAACTGTATATCTCTTAAATGTCAACATATACACGTGTGATTTAGTTTACGAAGATTTTTCAATGCCAAGAGCCTCGATCCGAGAGTAAAAAAGGCGTAAGGTTAACAATGGTGTAAAATTAAAATGTGATACACTGGGCTAGGATTCGAGTTACATGAACAAGGGCCAAACCAACCACCCAAGAATGGAATCATCGAGCGAAAACACTTGACAACCTCCTAGAAGCAGCTTTTCTTGCCATCAGAACTTTCTCCATCAATTAGGAACCTGATGCCGTCACTAAACACATTCCTTAATTGTAGCCATTTGTTGAGTGTGTTTTTTTTTGTGTCTAATCCGCATATATATCACCATTGCCCATGATTTTGTTGACTGTATATCTCTTAAATGTCAACATATACACGTGTGATTTAGTTTACGAAGATTTTTCAATGCCCAGAACCTCGATCAGAGAGTAAAAAAGGCGTAAGGTTTACAATGGTGTAAAATTAAAAGGGGATATACCGGGCTTGGATTCGAGTTACAGGAACAAGGGCCAAACCAATCACCCAAGAATGGAATCGTTAAGCGAAAATACTTTACACCCTCCTAGAAGTAGCTTTTCTTGCCACCAGACCTTTCTCCATCAATTAGGAATCTGATGCCATCACTAAACACATTCCTTAAATTGTATCCATTTGTTGAGTGTGTTTTTTTTTTCGTGTCTAATCCGCATATATATCACCATTGCCCTTGATTTTCTTGACTGTATTTCTCTTAAATGTCAACATATACACGTGTGATTTAGTTATGAAGATTTTTTAATGCCGCGAACCTCGATCAGAGAGTAAAAAAGGTGTAAGGTTCACAATGGTGTAAATTTAAAATGGGATATACCGGGCTAGGATTCGAGTGACAAGAACAAGGGCCAAACCAACCACCCAAGAATAGAATCGTCAAGCGAAAACACTTGATAACCTCCTAGAAGCAGCTTTTCTTTCCACCAGACATTTCTCCATCAATTTGGAATCTGATTCCGTCACTAAACACATTCCTTAAATTGTAGCCATTTGTTGAGTGTGTTTTTTTTGGTGTCTAATCCGCATATATATCACCTTTGCCCTTGATTTTCTTAACTGTATATCTCTTAAATGTCAACATATACACGTGTGATTTAGTTTACGAAGATGTTTCAATGCCGAGAGCCTCGATCAGAGAGTAAAAAGGCGTAAGGTTTACAATGGTGTAAAATTAAAAGGGGATATACCGGGCTAGTATTCGAGTTACAGGAACAAGGGCCAAACCAATCACCCAAGAATGGAATCGTTGAGCGAAAACACTTGACAACCTCCTAGAAGCAGCTTTTCTTGCCACCAGACCTTTCTCCATCAATTAGGAATCTGATGCCGTCACTAAACACATTCCTTAAATTGTAGCCATTTGTTGAGTGTGTTTTTTTTTGTGTCTAATCCGCATATATATCTCCGTTGCCCTTGATTTTCTTGACTGTATATCTCTTAAATGTCAACATATACACGTGCGATTTAGTTTACGAAGATTTTTCAATGCCGAGAACCTCGATCAGAGTGTAATAAAGGCGTAAGGTTAACAATGGTGTAAAATTAAAATGTGATACACTGGGCTAGGATTCGAGTTACATGAACAAGGGCCAAACCAACCACACGTGTGATTTAGTTTACGAATATTTTTCAATGCCCAGAACCTCGATCAGAGAGTAAAAAAGGCGTAAGGTTTACAATGGTGTAAAATTAAAAGGGGATATACCGGGCTTGGATTCGAGTTACAGGAACAAGGGCCAAACCAATCACCCAAGAATGGAATCGTTAAGCGAAAATACTTGACACCCTCCTAGAAGCAGCTTTTCTTGCCACCAGACCTTTCTCCATCAATTAGGAATCTGATGCCATCACTAAACACATTCCTTAAATTGCATCCATTTGTTGAGTGAGTTTTTTTTTTCGTGTCTAATCCGCATATATATCACCATTGCCCTTGATTTTGTTGACTGTATTTCTCTTAAATGTCAACATATACACGTGTGATTTAGTTTATGAAGATTTTTTAATGCCGCGAACGTCGATCAGAGAGTAAAAAAGGTGTAAGGTTCACAATGGTGTAAATTTAAAATGGGATATACCGGGCTAGGATTCGAGTTACAGGAACAAGGTCCAAACCAACTACCCAAGAATGGAATCGTTGAGCGAAACACTTCACAATCTCCTAGAAGCAGCTTTTCTTGCCACAAGACCTTTCTCCATCAATTAGGAATCTGATGCCGTCACTAAACACATTCCTTAAATTGTAGCCATGTGTTGAGTGTGTTTTTTCTTGCTGTCTAATCCGCATATATATCACCATTGCCCTTGATTTTATTGACTGTATATCTCTTAAATGTCAACATATACACGTGTGATATAGTTTACGAAGATTTTTCAATGCCAGGAAACCTCGATCAGAGAGTAAAAAAGGCGTAAGGTTCACAATGGTGTAAAATTAAAATGGGATACATCGGGCAAGGATACGAGTTACAGGAACAAGGGCCAAACCAACTACCCAAGAATGGAATTGTCGAGCAAAAATACTTGACACCCTCCTAGAAGCAGCTTTTCTTGCCACCAGACCATTCTCCATCAATTAGGAATCTGATGCCGTCAATAAACACATTCCTTAAATTGTAGCCATTTGTTGAGTGTGTTTTTTTTTTGTGTCTAATCAGCATATATATCACCATTGCCCATGATTTTCTTAACTGTATATCTCTTAAATGTCAACATATACACGTGTGATTTAGTTTACGAAGATTTTCCAATGCCGAGAACCTCGATCGGAGAGTAAAAAAGGCGTAAGGTTCACAATGGTGTAAAATTAAAATGGGATATACCGGGCTAGGATTCGAGTTACAGGAACAAGAGCCAAACCAACCACCCAAGAATGGAATTGTCGAGCGAAAACACTTGAGAACTTCCTAGAAGCAGCTTTTCTTGCCATCAGACCTTTCTCCATCAATTAGGAATCTGATGCCGTCACTAAACACATTCCTTAAATTGTAGCCATTTGTTGAGTGTGTTTTTTTTTTGGGTGTCTAATCCACATATTATCACCATTGCCCTTGATTTTCTTGACTGTATATATCTTAAATGTCAACATATACACATGAGATTTAGTTTACGAAGATTTTTCAATGCCGAGAACCTCGATCAGAGAGTAAAAAAGGCGTATGGTTCACAATGGTGTAAAATTAAAATAAGATATACCGGGCTAGGATTCGAGTTATAGGAACAAGGGCCAAACCAACCACCCAAGAATGAAATCATCGAGCAAAAATACTTGACACCCTCCTAGAAGCAACTTTTCTTGCCACCAGACCTTTCTCCATCAATTAGGAATCTGATGTCGTCACTAAACACATTCCTTAAATTGTAGCCATTTGTTGAGTGTGTTTTTTTTTGGTGTCTAATCCGCATATATATCACCATTGCCCTTGATTTTGTTGACTGTATATCCCTTAAATGTAAACATATACACGTGTGATTTAGTTTACGAAGAGTTTTCAATGCCGAGAACCTCAATCAGAGAGTAAAAAAGGCATAGGGTTCACAATTATGTAAAATTAAAATGGGATATACAGGACTAGGATTCGAGTTACAGGAACAAGGGCCAAACCAACCATCCAAGAATGGAATCATCGACCGAAAACACTTAACACCCTCCTAGAAGCAGCTTTTCTTGCCACCAGACCTTTCTCCATCAATTAGGAATCTGATGCCGTCACTAAACACATTCCTTAAATTGTAGCCATTTGTTGAGTGTTTTTTTTGTGTCTAATCCGCATATATATCACCATTGGCTTGATTTTCTTGACTTTATATCTCAATTAGGAATCTGATGCCGTCACTAAACACATTCCTTAAATTGTAGCCATTTGTTGAGTGTGTTTTTTTTTTGGGTGTCTAATCCACATATTATCACCATTGCCCATGATTTTCTTAACTGTATATCTCTTAAATGTCAACATATACACGTGTGATTTAGTTTACGAAGATTTTCCAATGCCGAGAACCTCGATCGGAGAGTAAAAAAGGCGTAAGGTTCACAATGGTGTAAAATTAAAATGGGATATACCGGGCTAGGATTCGAGTTACAGGAACAAGAGCCAAACCAACCACCCAAGAATGGAATTGTCGAGCGAAAACACTTGAGAACTTCCTAGAAGCAGCTTTTCTTGCCATCAGACCTTTCTCCATCAATTAGGAATCTGATGCCGTCACTAAACACATTCCTTAAATTGTAGCCATTTGTTGAGTGTGTTTTTTTTTTGGGTGTCTAATCCACATATTATCACCATTGCCCTTGATTTTCTTGACTGTATATATCTTAAATGTCAACATATACACATGAGATTTAGTTTACGAAGATTTTTCAATGCCGAGAACCTCGATCAGAGAGTAAAAAAGGCGTATGGTTCACAATGGTGTAAAATTAAAATAAGATATACCGGGCTAGGATTCGAGTTATAGGAACAAGGGCCAAACCAACCACCCAAGAATGAAATCATCGAGCAAAAATACTTGACACCCTCCTAGAAGCAACTTTTCTTGCCACCAGACCTTTCTCCATCAATTAGGAATCTGATGTCGTCACTAAACACATTCCTTAAATTGTAGCCATTTGTTGAGTGTGTTTTTTTTTGGTGTCTAATCCGCATATATATCACCATTGCCCTTGATTTTGTTGACTGTATATCCCTTAAATGTAAACATATACACGTGTGATTTAGTTTACGAAGAGTTTTCAATGCCGAGAACCTCAATCAGAGAGTAAAAAAGGCATAGGGTTCACAATTATGTAAAATTAAAATGGGATATACAGGACTAGGATTCGAGTTACAGGAACAAGGGCCAAACCAACCATCCAAGAATGGAATCATCGACCGAAAACACTTAACACCCTCCTAGAAGCAGCTTTTCTTGCCACCAGACCTTTCTCCATCAATTAGGAATCTGATGCCGTCACTAAACACATTCCTTAAATTGTAGCCATTTGTTGAGTGTTTTTTTTGTGTCTAATCCGCATATATATCACCATTGGCTTGATTTTCTTGACTTTATATCTCTTAAATGTCAACATATACACGTGTGATTTAGTTTACGAAGATTTTTCAATGCCGAGAACCTCAATCAGAGAGTAAAAAAGGCGTAAGGTTCATAATGGTGTAAATTAAATTGGGACATAACGGGCTAGGATTCGAGTTACAGGAACAAGGGCCAAACCAACCACCCAAGAATGGAATCGTCGAGTGAAAACACTTGACAACCTCCTAGAAGCAGCTTTTGTTTCCACCAGACCTTTCTCCATCAATTAGGAATCTGATGCCGTCACTAAACACATTCCTTAAATTGTAGCCATTTCTTGAGTGTGTTTTTTTTTGGTGTCTAATCCGTATATATATCACCATTGCCCTTGATTTTCTTGACTGTATATCTCTTAAATGTCAACATATACACGTGTGATTTAGTTTACGAAGATTTTTCAATGTCGAGAACCTCGGTCAGAGAGTAAAAAAGGCATAAGGTTCACAATGGTGTAAAATTAAATTGGGATATACCGGGCTAGGATTCGAGTTACAGGAACAAGGGCCAAACCAACCACCCAAGAATGGAATCGTCGAGCGAAAACACTTGACAACCTCCTAGAAGCAGCTTTTCTTTCCACTTGACCTTTCTTCATCAATTAGGAATATGATGCCGTCACTAAACACATTCCTTAAATTGTAGCCATTTGTTGAGTGTGTTTTTTTTTGGTGTCTAATCCGCATATATATCCCATTGCCCTTGATTTTCTTGACTGTATATCTCTTAAATGTCAACATATACACGTGTGATTTAGTTTACGAAGATTTTTCAATGCCGAGAACCTCGATCAGAGAGTAAAAAAGGCGTAAGGTTCACAATGGTGTAAAATTAAAATGGGATATACCGGGCTAGGATTCGAGTTACAGGAACAAGGGACAAACCAACCACCCAAGAATGGAATCATTGAGCGAAAATACTTGACACACTCCTAAAGCAGCTTTTCTTGCCACCAGAGCTTTCTCCATTAATTAGGAATCTGATGCCTTCACTAAACACATCCCTTAAATTGTAGCCATTTGTTGAGTGTGTTTTTTGGGTGTCTAATCCGCATATATATCACCATTGCCCATGATTTTCTTTTATTTATATCTCTTAAATGTCAACATATACACGTGTGATTTAGATTACGAAGATTTTTCAATGCCGAGAACCTCGATCAGAGAGTAAAAAAGGCGTAAGGTTCACAATGGTGTAAAATTAAAATGAGATATACCGGGCTAGGATTCGAGTTACAAGAACAAGGGCCAAACCAACCACTCAATAATTGAATCGTCTAGCGAAAATACTTGACACCCTCCTAAAAGCAGCTTTTCTTGCCAACAGACCATTCTCCATCAATTAGGAATCTGATGCTGTCACTAAACACATTCCTTTAATTGTAGCCATTTGTTGAGTGTTTTTTTTGTTGTCTAATCCGCATATATATCACCATTGCCCTTGATTTTCTAGACCGTCTATCACTTAAATGTCAACATATACACGTATGATTTAGTTTTCGAAGATTTTCAATGCCGAGAACCTCGATCAGAGAGTAAAAAAGGTGTAAGGTTCACAATGGTGTAAAATTAAAATGGGATATACAGGGCTAGGATTCGAGTTACAGGAACAAGGGCCAAACCAACCATCCAAGAATGGAATCATCGAGCGAAAACACTTAACACCCTCCTAGAAGCAGCTTTTTTTGCCACCAGACCTTTCTCCATCAATTAGGAATCGGATGCCGTCACTAAACACATTCCTTAAATTGTAGCCCATTTGTTGAGTGTTTTTTTGGTGTCTAATCCACATATATATCACCATTGCCCTTGATTTTCTTGACTGTTTATCTCTTAAATGTCAACATATACACGTGTGATTTAGTTTACGAAGATTTTTCAATGCCGAGAACCTCGATCAGAGAGTAAAAAGGCATAAGGTTCACAATGGTGTAAAATTAAAATGGGATATACCGGGCTAGGATTCGAGTTACAGGAACAAGGGACAAACCAACCACCCAAGAATGGAATCGTTGAGCTAAAATACTTGACACCCTCCTAAAGCAGCTTTTCTTGCCACCAGACCTTTCTCCATCAATTAGGAATCTGATGCTGTCACCAAACACATTTCTTAAATTGTAGCCATTTGTTGAGTGTGTTTTTTTTGGTGTCTAATCCGCATATATTTCACCATTGCCCTTGATTTTCTTGACTGTATATCTCTTAAATGTCAACATATACACGTGTGATTTAGTTTACGAAGATTTTTCAATGCCGAGAACCTCGATCAGAGAGTAAAAAAGGCGTAAGGTACACAATGGTGTAAAATTAAAATGAGATATACCGGGCTAGGATTCGAGTTACAAGAACAAGGGCCAAACCAACCACTCAATAATGGAACCGTCGAGCGAAAATACTTGACACCCTCCTAAAAGCAGCTTTTCTTGCCACTAGACCTTTCTCCATCAACTAGGAATCTGATGCTGTCACTAAACACATTCCTTAAATTGT
>JARYGA010003434.1:0-26264 GCA_030545235.1 Helianthus tuberosus | reverse complement strand
GGGTTTTGACAGGGTTTTATAGGGGGAAAAGTGAATGCTGACGTGGCAACGGTTACAAAAGATCTGACCGCTATGTACTGTCCGCGTGCCAACCCCTGATGAGTAATGGAAGACAGTTGTTTTATGAAACCACTGATGAAGCAATATCAGTGGTTACAACGGTGAAATGAAAACAGTGGGTGACTTTTAATATCAGTGGATAGCCTATCAGTGGCTGAAAACACTGATTTTTGAACAACAGTGATTACCAAGGAAAGGAGAGAACAGAGGTTGACTTTCAGCAGTGGACAACATTTAACAGAACAGATGTTTGAACCAAAAACAGTGGTTATGGCAGACTTTTAAGGATTAATGAAAATTTCATTTTTAGCTATTTTTAAGGATGGATTTTTGATTTTCTGAAAACATTTTAATGCTTTTATTCATAGAAAAACAAGATTTTGCTTGTTATTCCATGTCCAACATGCCAATCCTAGAGATCAAACTTTCAAAGGTAGATGTGTCTAATTCTTTTGTTAGCACATCTGCCAGCCGATCCTTAGTTAGGACATGATGCAGAGAAATCAAACCTTTTTCATAGCAATCCCTCACAAAGTGATGTCTGATATCAATGTGCTTGGTGGTTGAATGTGAAACTGGATTTTTGATGATATTTTCTGCTGCCTGACTGTCCAACATGAGAGGTGTCTTTAGGGCAGTGATACCAAAATCTAGCAATTGATTTTGAAGCCAAAGCAGTTGGGCTGTACAGCTTGCAGCAGCTATATACTCTGCCTCAGCAGTGGATGTTGAAACAGTTGCTTGCTTTTTTGCTTTGCCAAGACACTAAGAAACTGCCTAGGAATTGGCACCCTCCTGAAGTGGACTTCCTTGTTGTGTTGCATCCAGCAAAGTCACTATCTAAGAAACCTGAAAGCTTGATATTTCCATCAGCTGGATACCAGATACCAAGTGTGGGAGCACCTTTTAGGTATCTGAATATACTTTTTACAGCAATAAGGTTTGACTTTCTAGGGGCTGATTGGGATCTTGCACAGACACATGTTGAAAACATGATATCTGGCCTAGATGCAGTTAGGTACAGTAAAGACCCAATCATGCTTCTATAAAGAGTTTGATCAACCAAATCATCCTTTTCATCAAACATGACTATTTTTGTGGTTGCAATGGGTGTACTACATGGCTTCCAATCATCCATCTCAAATTTCTTCAAAAGTTCTTTGGCATATTTGCCTTGATGGATGAAAGTACCATTTTGCAGTTGCCTTACTTGGAGACCAAGAAAGCACTGGAGTTCACCCATTGCACTCATCTCAAACTCAGCTGTCATGAGTTGTCTAAACTTTTCACACATTTTAGTACATGTGCTTCCAAAAATGATGTCATCCACATAAATCTGGACAATCATCAAGTCTTTCCCTCTCCATTTTAAAAACAGTGTTTTGTCTATTTTACCTCTTGTGAAACCAATGGAAAGTAGAAAGGTGGAAAGAGTTTCATACCAGGCTCTTGGTGCTTGTTTGAAGCCATACAAAGCTTTGTTTAGCTTGTAGACATGATTTGGATAAAATGGATCCTCAAAGCCAGGAGGTTGACAAACATATACCTCTTCTTGAATCTTACCATAGAGGAAAGCACATTTGATAACCATTTGAAACACCTTTATGTTGTGGTTGACAGCAAAGGCCAGGAACAGTCTAATAGCTTCCAATCTTGCTACAGGGGCAAAAGTTTCATCATAGTCAATGCCCTCTTCCTGTCTGAAACCTTGAACCACTAGCCTTGCTTTATTCTTGACAACAATGCCCCTTTCATCAGTTTTATTTTTGAAGACCCACTTTGTGCCAATAGGACTCACATCCTCTGGCAGCGGTACAAGCTCCCATACTTGTTGTCTTTTAAACTGTTGGAGCTCCTCTTGCATGGCCTCTACCCAACTATTGTCTTTTAGTGCCGCTTGGTACTTGACTGGCTGATGGAGAGATAGAAAACCAGCAAAAAGACAAATGTTTTGGGATTGACTTCTTGTGAGCACCTCTTCACTGATGTTGCCAATGATTTGATCTGGTGGATGAGACTTCAAGAAGATAATATCTCCTTTGTATGGAATAATGGCATTTAATGGTGAGGGCAGCAGATGTGAATCATCTGAGCTAACCACTGCTGGTGACTTTGATGATCCAGCAGTGGCTTCAAATGGAGGTGGAATAGGAGGTAGTGGTGGTGACACATGCTGACTTTTATCCACTGTTTGAGGACTTTTATCAACAGTGTTTGATGATGTGAAAGCAGGGGTTAATGGGCTACTTTGGTCAACAACTGTTGAGGTAGCAGTGGTTGAGCTTTGACAGCTGTTTTGGACATCTGCTGCTCTGGCAATGGAGTTGAAAGATGGGTTTGGCACATTGATGATCTTTATCCATTTTTGATGGATTTTTATCAACACTGGTTAGGGGTGAAATAGTGGTAGAGGTTTTGAGAGCTATTTTGGTCAAGCACTGATTGTGCATCAATGGATGAGCTTTAACAACTGTTTTGAACAACTGCTGCTCCGATGAAGGAAATCATTTTGATGATGATTGTGAGTTACTTGCAGAACCAAAAACTTGACAAACACATTTTAAATGCAAGTTTATCTGAATTAATCATAACAGCAGGGTTTACAGGAATTTTAATGCAGAGAATTCATAGATTTTTGCATTCAAGGTTTTATCACACATCTACTTAATGTTTTAAACATTCTATAGATTTTGGCAGTGATTGGGTATCCCAGATGATTACAACTTCTTACTTTGGCAGTGATTGTGTTTTAATCTTTTGGGAATTTAGACTAAAACATGAGCATCCAAATGTATGAGGTTTGTTAACAAGCATTTTTTAATACAGATTTAGACTTGAGTTTATGAATGAAATGACCCAGACTGTAACACCATCTCCTTTTGATCAATTATCAAGGAATATATCACCTTAGATAAAAATAAGGAGTTCTATATCCTGATAGGAGATTGAAGCTTTTACTATTTAAAACGAGTAAAAGTACAAAATATATTATCCTTATAAAAATTAGAACAATATATCCTGTTTTTATTCTAAAACCTTTATATAAAAAATAAAATAAAAGTCTTCTGATAACAAATCAATTGGGTCAGGTGAATTTCAAAATCAAAAATAATTTTGAATAGGATCAGAGTCAACTCATTCTCAAGCTTAGAACAATGGTCAGTGGCTTGAATCAAAATTTGTAAGTACTGTTTTAACACTATTTCCTTATCAGATGATTGTAACTTATGAGGTAGCCTGTTCACAAAGGTTTTGAAAGTTCTTTGTGAACCTTATTACCTAGTGAAGAATTTCTGACATTTTAACCTAACCTCTTTGTTGATATCTTACTAGAGATACCTTTATTACCTGAACTTCCCTGATATAGTGATTGAGTATGGTTGCTTGATGACAAATGTTTGACCAAAAATGTATGTTAATTTTGGTTTACCTTTTGTAGGACCCACGTGTGGACTCTTAAGTGTTTTAGATCTATGCTCTTTTCTTTTGATTTCAAAAGTTTTGAGATAGACACACTTATGAGTTTTTGTACTCTTTCTCCTTTCCCTTTTTACCTTTCCCATACAGAAGTGTTGAAACGTTCACTAGAAGGTTTTTAAGGAAAGAATACTTAATCCAAAATCATTTTCAGCAATGTTTTGAGAGATTTGGACATTTTTGCTAAAGCTTATGCCAAATTTCACATTACTCATGATCTGGTTTTCTAATCACCAATCATATAACCTTTGTAGGATTTCACCCTTTTTCTCACAAGAGATTTGGGCTAATTTCAAACTTTTTACAACCCTGATATTTTACTATCAGAATTTTGAGTTGATCCATGGTTATGTCTGATGCATATTATTGAGACTACTGATTTTCATCTTAATGTTAAACAATTTTGTTTTAACTTTTGAAGATTTTTCAAAATTATTGTTCACATATATGATTTTGTTCCTAAGGTTTTGTTCATCTCTCATATGTTACCAAGGACATAATTGCCATATTCTTAAACATAGGTCTTTAATGACATGAGATAAACCCTTAGCAGCAGTCAATCATGGAACCAAACATAGTTTTCATCACAAACACTCATAGATCTATGAGAAATTATATCCAATCCGAGATTATCAAATTTTATCAACTTCAACAATCATCGGTAGTTTATATCAGATTATCAGTGTTATGTGAATCCTATGCAATAAATGACATCTTGGTTGTTTTACAAAAGTTTTTCGTATAATCAACTTTAAACGTGATTATCTTTTACTTTTGTTTTTCAACAAATACGACCAACCTTAGTATCAATAAATTTTGAGCTGAACTGTTATGTGAAATTGATTGTTAGATCGAATTTGACTGTCCAAGCTCTGATACCAATTTTTAGGATCTGAGTTTCTTATGATTGTGTTTGTTTGTCATAATTGGATAAATGAATGAAAATAAGATAGATCAAATGCAGAGGAAATGGAAACAAACTTTGTAAACACAATCCAAGGGAAATAGTTTTTCGTAAACACATGCTTCTCATTATTCGAAAGACTACAATAAAAAGATTACATGCTTACAAACTAAACTCCCCCTTAGCCTGAGTTCAATGGTTGATCGTACAAGATGACTGAGTTGAAGGAGAAAACTCCTTAAATAAAACAATACAAACTGTTCTATTTATAGTACAGATCAAACCACTGAGAATCTAAGCTGACGTCACCATGAAAGTGACATCTAACAACCTAACAAACTCTAACCACTGATCTATAACAACTGACATTACAAACACTGATTACATTCTAACCACTGATACATAAACACTGATTCTACATTCCACTATTGTAGTCTAAGCACTGATGTTGAGCATCGGTGCTTTCTTCAAAGGGTGATCAGACCTTAAGTAGGCAGTGCTTTGATCTTCAACAGTGCTTGGATCCCATCAGTAGTTTGAGCTTCAATCTTTATGCTTCAGCAGTGCTTTGACTTAACAGTTGTTTACTGGATCAACAGTTGTTGAGAAGGGTAGTACTTGGAGTATATCAGATGTTAGAGCCACTGTCAAGGGGAAAGCTTAGTGCAAACACTGCTTATTGCGAATCCACTGATCCGAACCAGTTTTGGCTTTTATCATCTGTTCCTTTGTAGGGTTCAATCCTAACAACAAGAAACAAAAGTTAACTCTATTCATTTCCATTTCTGATGAAGTACCCGCTGAGGAAAAATGAACTAGCTATTCATTTTCACTTCTGAAAGAAATACCTGCTGAGGGAAATGAATAATCTATTCATGAACCGTGTTCATTTTCATTTCTTATGAAGTACCCCCTGAGGAAAATGAATTATCCATTCATTTTCGCTTCTGAAAAATATCCACCGAGGAAAATGAACAAATTCATTTTCATTTCTGATAAAGTGCCCACTGAGGAAAATAAACCATCCGTTTATTTTCGCTTTTGAAGAAATACCCACTGAGGAAAATGAATAAATTCATTCCATTTATGATGAAGTACCCACTGAGAAAAATGAATTGATCATTCATTTTCACTTCTAAAGAAATACCCACTGAGGGAATGAATAATTCCGCATCAATTTTGTCATTTCCACTTCTGACGAAGTACCCACTGCGGAAAATAAATCATCCATTCATTTTCACTTCTGAAGAAATATCCATCGGGGAAATGAATATTCCTTGCGATAATCCTTCTTTTCTACTTCTGATGAAGTATCCACTGCGGAAAATGAATCATCCCTTTGTTTTCGCTTCTGAAGAAATAACCATTGAGAAATGAGCAGCTTATACATTCCTTCATTTCCGTTTCTGATAAAAGTATCCATTGGGGAAATTGAATTATCCATTCATTTCCGCTTTTGAAGAAATATCCATTGGAAATGAATAACTTATTCGTATTTCATTTCCACATCTGACGAATAACCCATTGGAGAAAGTGAATCATCCATTCATTCTCACTTCTGAAGAATGCCCACTGGAGAAATGAAATAAAAATCCTTACAAGATCTTTCTATATTAATAGTTAGATTCGTAAGGGATACCCACAAAACTACTGATTAGTTTGATTCTATCATTTAATCAAATCTCTTGCTCCCACTTCCAGTTTTATCTAAGGAAGCACCCATTAGGGAATGATAAAGTTATGCCTTACATGGAAATCTTTGATGGGTTACTCTATGCAAATAGATAACACCCTAGATTCCATGCAAGACAATTGTTTAACACAACGTTACAGATAGACTCCTACGAATAAATTTCGGGACGAAATTTCCTAAAGTAGGGGAGACTATGACATCTGTGCCTCATTGACCATCTTACGAATACAAAACCAATGAAGTATTGTGTTTCATACTTAGGATTTTTATAAATATGTGTATCATTTGCACATATCAATTCTTGTTCAATTTCGAGCTTTAAATCGCTTTCTGGAAAGTTATACGCGGACTGATACATAAATGTAATCAGATTAACGCAACAAACATTCCAGAATAGTGACATAGGCTTAACATACCTTAAATAACCTTTACATAACTTAGAAATAAGTTTTGGATGGTTTGGTGTGTCGAAAACAAGTTTATTTGCTCGCATGGACTATTTGTGTCAAACTACGAAAGTATATCGATTCGTATTGTAATGAACATTCTGGAACTTGATCATAAGCTAAACATACCCTAAATATCCTTTAAATAGCTTAGAAATAGGCTTTGAGGGGTTCGGTATGCGAAAATAAACTTAATGGATCAAGCAGGGACTAAAAGCGTCAAAAAGTGCATAAGTTTGCATTTTCGCGCATATCTTACGTTTTGAACATATCCGAACATCCAAAAATTTTTTTAATCATTAAAATATTTTATTTTAATGATTGGAATGCAAAAATACCATTCGTTGCGTAATTTGGATGGTTTTCGCGTCCGTTTTCGAGTTTTTGTCGTAATTAACCGAATAAGGCAACTGTACGACGAAATGAACAGACATCCGAGAAAATTTCAAGCATGTTTCAAGTCCCCTATGCTTTAACATCCTTGTAGAGCCTTGAAATGGGTTAACGGGGTTTAAACGCGTCGAAAATGGCTTAAACATGCTGCAGGGACCATTTCTACCATTTTGTGAAAGTTTCTGGAACTGGGGACTGGTGGCGTCATGCCACAGCAACATGGTGGTGCCGTGGCGGCACACGACGGCTTCATGTTGACAGAAATTCCATTTTCAGCAACAAGCTTGAACTTGGGGGTCTTTGATGCAACTTTTTCAATACTATGAACTAGTTTTGGAGCTCCCATTGTTTACTAAACCATGTTCCACAAGTGTATGGTTGGATTTGAGCATTTGATTCTTGCAAAAACACTTGTCAAGATCCTAAGAGCTCAAGACTTTCTATAAATACCCGTTTGCTTCATTAGCTTTCTTTACACCATTTGATCTCAATTCTTCTCTAAGTTGAAGCTCTCACTTGTGAAGCTTCATACCTGAGAATTTTGAGTTCAAATCTTCCTTGCTTGGACCCTTTGTAAGTTTCTTTCATGCGTTTTATGCTTTTCAAGCATGAAAGTCAAACAGTGTTTGACTTTCTGCTTTGACCATGAATTGGTCAACACAAAGTTCATTTGAACTTTGCAACGTGAGCGTAATCACGATGGTTATAGTCCCTTGTAACTATACCTACTGATTACCACATCGATTAGTCGAAGTGACGAGTCAAAGTTTCGGTCAAAATACGTGTTTATGCGTATTTTGCATCGAAGCTATTTTCAGGTATCAAAACCTTTTGTTTTGATATCAAACTTGTTTTCTAACTTAGTTAAACATGTTTAACATGTTTAACTCGTCACTTTTAGTCTAGTGCTTGTTTAGGGTCGTAAGTTAAGCGGTCTTGACAACCTCTTAGACTTTCGAACCCGACCCGTTTGGTCGATCATTAGGATCCGACCAAGCATGTTTTGTGACCATAGTTGTATAGGGAATAACCTTCCAAGGTTATACCTTATGGTCACTTAGTTTAATTAGTTGTATGATAGGTAGTTTATATGCCTTAGGAAAATGACCAAAATGCCCTTTTTATGCATAATTGGTGTTTAAGCATATGTAACTTAACTTTTGCCACTTAAACTGATTATGCAACATACTTAAACATGTTAGGGCATATAATACTTGTCATAGGACTAGTTAGGCGTCTCGAACGCGCTTTTGCACGAACGACGCGTTAAAGTAGCGTAAGTTACCTTAATGGGTCGTAACGGGTCGTAAGCACTTAGGATAGGTTCTGATTTAGAATGTAGGGTTTGTTAAACCATATCACATGAGTTCCAATACTCATTTGGTTTACGAAACCTCATTCTACCCGATATTCCGATTTAGGCATCGATTTATTAACTAGCGATCCCGATTACTAGGTACCACTTGATTCCCTTGGTTTGCCCGAGCTTTGTTAAGTTCATTAGATCAATGATACTTTGCAATTCAATGTGAGTACATATTCCCCTCTTTTACTGTTTTCGAATGTTTTAGGGTGATTCATATGTGCTAAACAATTTCGAGTTTCCTAAAACGAATGCTATGGTTTATATTGAACTATTGAACCACTGGAACTATTGATCTATGTGAACTATTGAACCACTGGAACTATTTGACGTATGTGAATTATGTGAACTATTGAACCACTGGAACTATTTGATCTATGTGAATTATTTGAACTATTTGAACCATCAGAACTATTTGATCTATGTGAACTACTTGAACTTTTAAACGATTAGGATATGGTAAGTGATTAGGTAACGGGGCGGGTGTAATGTGATAAAAGCATGGTGGATACGCCGTTGGTACTTCCTATATATAAGTGCATTTAACACATTACATGTCGTTATGTTATCTAGATCACTTGGGCAAATGTTTTCAAAACAAAGTTACACTACAAGGTTTACTTAAAGATATAAACCATAGAATGATTACTTTCAAAAGACGATATACTACTTGGTTTACAAAAAACAAATGTTTTCAGTTAAGATTCATGGCTACAAAGTTTTGGTTTACACATATATCAACTTGTAAAAGTTGATAGTGTGACACTTGTGCTCCGTACACACACATGATGTAGGACACTATCTTTTATCAAAGAAACAATGTGTTTTGGTCTCAAAATTTGTTTATTTTGGTTTTACAATTTCACATTTTGATTCTAGTTCATTTTCAAAGCTTTAAATCGCTTTCTGGAAAGTTAAACGCGAACTGATGCGTAAACGTAATCAGTTTAATGTGAAAACACTCTGGAACAGTGACATAGGCTTAACATACCTTAAATAACTTTTATATAACTTAGAAATATGTTTTGAAAGCTTTGGTGTGTCAAAACCAAGTTTATTCACACTCAGGGACTATTTGCGTCAAACTGTGAAAGTCTGCTGATTCACATAGTATCGCACATTCCGGAACTTGATCATGATTTAAACATGCCCTAAATATCCTTCACATATCTTAGAAATAGGCTTTGAGGTGTTTGGTGCGCAAAAATAAACTTATTTGATCAATAGGGACTAAAAGCGTCAAAAAGTGCATAAGTTTGCATATTCGCGCATAACTTACGTTCTGAATATATCCGGACATCCAAAAATTTATGTCATCATTAAAATATTTTATTTTTGTGATTGGCATGATAAAATTTCATTCGTCGCTTAATTTGGATCGTTTTTGCGTCCGTTACGACTTCCGTCGTAATTAACCGAACAACACAATCGTACGACCAAACGAACCGACATCCGAGATATTTTTCAGCATATTTTAAGTTCCCTATACTTTAACTTCATTTTAGAGCCTTGAAATGGGGTTAACGAGAATTAAACGTGTCAAAACGCATCAAAAATCAAGTTCGGAGTCACAGGGGCATGTTCTGCCAAGTTTGCAAAGTTTCTGCCAGCAACCAGGGTCCTTACGGACTGTATGGGATTGCTTACGGTCCGTAAGCCAAGCCCAGCACAGCAGAAACCATTTTTCAAAAACCCAGCTGCTTGCACTTGTTTCCTTTGCTTGTTTTAGCATTCTATGGGCTGGTTTGTGTGCCCATCAAGGTGCCCAATCAGAGTATGATAAGTGTATGGCCTAGATCATTCCCTCCTTAGCAAGAAACGATCCTAACGGTTGTGGTTTTCCTATAAATAGCAAGCCTATTTCATTCATTCCTCACAAATCTGATCCTTTTTGCTCTAAGTTTGGGCTTGGCACCTCATACCTGAGCAATTTGGATCAAGATTACCTTGGTTGGACCCTTTGTAAGTCCTCTTTCGTTCTTTTATGCGTTTTAAGCGTGAAAGTCAAACAGTGTTTGACTTTCTTCTTTGACCAGTCAATGGTCAACACGAAGTTTGTTTGAACTTCGCAACGTAAGCGTAATCATGATGGTTATAGTCCCTAGTGACTATACCTACTGATTACCACGTTGTTTAGATGTAGTGACGAGTCATAGTTTCGGTCAAAATGTGCGTTTATGCGTATTTTGCAAACCAAACTATTCTTGGGTATCAAAACCGTTTGTTTTGATATCAAACTTGTTTTCAAACTTAGTTAAACATGTTCTAAACATGTTTAAGTCGTCGCTTTTAGGATAGTGCTTGTGTAGAGTCGTAAGTCAAGCGGTCTAAACAACCGCTTAGACTTTCGAACCCGACCCGTTTGGTTGATCATTAGGATCCGACCAAACATGTATTGTGACCATAGTTGTATAGGGAATAACCTTCTGAGGTTATACCTTATGGTCACTTCGTTTAGTTAGTCGTACGATAGGTAGTTTATATGCCTTAGGAAAATGACCAAAATGCCCTTTTTCACATAATTTCATTTTAAGCATATGTAACACATGTTTTGACATCTAAACTGATTATATAACATATCATAGGACTAGTTAGGCGTCTCGAATGCGCTTTCACGCGAACGACGCGTTAAAGTGGCGTAAGCTACCTTAACGGGTCGTAATGGGTCGTAAGCACTTAGGATAGTTTCCGATTTAGAATGTAGGCTTTGTTAAACCATATCACATGAGTTCCAACACTCATTTGGTTTACAAGATCTCATTCTACCCGATCTTCTGATTTAGGTGTCGATTCCCTAATATAGTATCTGTTACCTTAGGAACCGCTTCAACACTTGAACTCTTGGTCTTTTGAGCTTTGTTATACCCTTTGAACCGGGACTATACGCAACCCCAGGCGAGTACATAGTTCCCCTCTTTTACTGTTTTCAAATGTTTTGGGGTGATTCATATGTGTAATCGATCTGTTTTCAAAATGTATGGCATATGTGTGTTCACAAAGTGCTTTTATTTGTATTATTCCGATTATGCAAATGCGATGTTTATCTGAATCCTTAAATGATCTACCTATCTTCATAGTTAGATTCTTATAGGATATTTGAAGTACAGTCTTAGATCTTCCTATCTTCATAGTAAGGTTTTTAAGAAGTACTTTACGACTCGATGGTTGGTTGTGTGTAGATTGTTGGTGATTTAGATAACGAAACTAGATAATACAATAAGCACATGGTGGATACGCCGCTGGTACTTCCTATATATAAGTGTGCTTATAGTATTACCCTTCGTGGCGTTATCCCGAATCACCATTAGGATTTAGGATTTTTAGGTTATACGATGTGGCGAGAACCCGATCCCTGTAGTATCTATCTATCTTCATAGTTAGACATATATGGGATGTTTAGAGTATTAATATTGGAGTCCCTGTTTGGATTCATTGTGTACTTTAATGCGTGTTAGGTTATACGATGTGGCGAGAACCCGATCCCTGTAGTATCTATCTATCTTCATAGTTAGACATATATGGGATGTTTAGAGTACTGATATCGGAGTCCCTGTTTGGATTCATTGTGTACTTTAATGCGTGTTAGGTTATACGATGTGGCGAGAACCCGATCCCTGTAGTATCTATCTATCTTCATAGTTAGATATATATGGGATGTTTAGAGTACTGATATTGGAGTCCTTGTTTGGATTCATTGTGTACTTTAATGCGTGTTTACGAGGTGGAACAAGTTGAGGGTTATGTGTTTATGTGGTAGTTGTGATTTAGATAACGAAACGGGTATAATAAAATAAGAACATGGTGGATACGCCGCTGGGACTTCCTATATATAAGTGTTCTTATTTTATTATTCTTGTAGCGTTATCTGGATCACCTTAGGATTTTGTGTACAATTGTTTCAATGTTTGATTATCAAAATGTTTGTCAGAATCTTCCATATTTTTATATGTTAGATTCTTAGAAAGATATCTGAAGTATTATCATGACTCATTGATTTGATTTATGTAATACTTATATAAGTTTTGATTTATTTCAAAACAGTTATTATTAATCCTTGATTGGATTCCTAATAACACATTAACAAGTTTTTACGATGGTTAAATCTAGATTTCAATATAAGGCATAAAATGACTTAGTAAATATCATATTGCCATATATAAACCTATTTTGTCACGAGTTCTCACAATTAAGATTAATACCAAATGTTTTGCCATTTATTTGGCTAATAAAACCTATGTATTCGCCGACATTTTTATGCTGACTGCTTTTCGCATATGTTTCAGGTTTTCGACTGTTTCAAGTATACAACGCATAGGACTGCATTCGGGCCTTAGACTTCTAAATCAAAAGAACAATTACATGTATTCTTTATTTGTAAAACGATGTTAATGATATTGAAACAATTTAGTTCCAGTAGTTGTGAGCAATTTGTAACGTGACTCCCCGATATTTCCGCCGCGTGTTGTTATATTACGCGATTGGGGTGTTATAGATAGAAACATACTGCAATATCAAACTCTTTTGTTTTCTAAGGTACTCACTCGACAACTCTCGTAGTTGGACGAGGTATTGCAGTATAAACTCGAGTCATGAATCTGTCACACTCACAAAACCTATGTACTCACCGGCTTTTTTATGCTGACGTATTTTCACATATGTTTCAGGTACCATAGTTGATGATGTTTGATGATGATTATGATGCATGCTCACATAGGGATGGTCAAGGCCTTAGTGACTTAATAACAATGAAAGACAATTGTTCATGTTTTGTTTTTTTTTTATTTCAATACAATGTAATAAACTTAATTCAATAAAATGAAACTTCAGATCCATGTGTTGTGAAACAATGATTCTGTTACGATACTCCCCGACGTTTCCGCTGTGGTTTGTTGTTTTAACGCGGTCGGGGTGTGACAATGTCAAAGGAGAAAAGGTTCTATAATATCCTCGTTTCGTACAAATGCTACTTGATGACAAGATACAGAATTTACCTGTCACACCCCGACCACGTAAAACAACAAAACGTGGCGGAAACGTCGGGGAGTGTTGTAACAGAATTATTGTTTCACAACCATGGATAGAAAAAGTTTCGTTTTATTGAATTATTAAGTAATGTACATTGTCTTTAAACCAAACAAACAAATTACATATCATCTATCTTTGTTTTTATGTCACTAAGGCCACGTCCAGATCCTAAGTGAACACGCTCCCTATCAATCAACATCATGCAATACCACCTGAAACATATGTAAAAACAAAGTCAGCAAAGAAACGCTGGCGAGCACATAGGTTTTATGAGAGTATCAGATTCATGGCTCGTTTATATGTTGCAGTACCTCATTAGACTACAAGAGTCAAAAGTACAAACCTCGTTTTGAAAAGTGTATTGAAACATAATTAACCAACTCAAATCAAGTTGATTATGAGTTATAAAATCTCGCAGCCATGATTCTTAACACCAAAACATTTGTTTTAGTAAACCAACTCGTAAAACATCTCGTAAAAACTTGTTAATAAATTTCGTATGGTTTATATCATCTCGAAAACCTCGTTGTGTGACATCGTTTAAAAATCGTTTCCCAAGTAAACTAAATAATGACACGCAATGCAATATGATAAAAGCACTTATATATAAGATGTACCAGTGGCGTATCTACCATGCTTTTATCATGCTACACCCGTCCCATTATCTAATCACAACCCAAAACCAATCGTTTAACCAAATCGTTTATCTCGTTTAAGTCGTTTCAAATCGTTTAACTCGTCCCAAAATCGTATTTGTTTTAATTGTGTAACTACTTATGGTCGTCTCGCTAATAACATTCAAACCTTCGTGACTCAACTATCTCGCTTCTCATATTAACAAACCACCAAAGGGTAAGTTAACAATCATTAGATTCGGTCGTTACCTACATAACCCCCACACATAACCATGGGTGTAGTCTGATAACGGGATTTGTCAGATCCTATGGTACCATAACCTAATACTGGTCGGCTTGATCAATGCTAATGAATGTCATTCGTTATGTAAATACGTCCAACAAGTTTGTTCACATTATCGAAATCGTTATTAATTTAATATAAACCATTTTAATCGCTTTTGAAACAATTGTTTAAACCTCGAAAATCGTTTAACATATGAATCACCCCAAAACAATTGAAAACAGTAAAATTGGGGAACTATGTACTCACATCGAAGTGCAAAGTATCCTCAATCTAAAGAACTCAACAAGCTCAATCAAACCAAGGAAACTCAAGCAACACCTAGTAATCTAATCACTAGTAAATAAATCAACACCTAAATCGAAAGATCGGATAGAATGAGGTCTTGTAAACCAAACGAGTATTGGAACTCGTGTGATATGGTTTAACAAAGCTTACATTCTAAATCGAAACCTAACCTAACTGCTTTCGACCCGTTACGACCCATTAAGGTAGCTTACTCTACTTTACCGCGTCATTCGCGTAAAAGCGCGTTCGAGACGTCTAACTAGTCCTATGACAAGTATTATATGCCTAACCATGTTTAAGTATGCTGCATAATCAGTTAGGTGACAAATGTTTAGGTTACATATTCTTAAAATCCAATTATGCATGAAAAGGGCATTTTGGTCATTTACCTAAGGCATATAAACTACCTATCATACAACTACTTAAACTATGTGACCATAAGGTATAACCTCGGAAGGTTATTCCCTATGCAACTATGGTCACTAAACATGCTTGGTCGGATCCTAATGATCGACCAAACGGGTCGAGTTCGAAAGTCTAAGCGGTGGTTTAGACCGTTTGACTTACGACTCTAAACAAGCACTAAACTAAAAGTGACGAGCTAAGCATGTTAAAACATGCTTAACTAAGTTAGAAAATAGGTTTTTGATATCAAAACAAAGTGTTTTGATACCAAGAGTAGTTTGGTTTCGAAATACGCTTAAATGCGCATTTTGACCGAAACCACGACTCGTCACTACGCCTAGTCAACGTGGTAATCAGTAGGTATAGTCACAAAGGACTATAACCATCGTGATTACGCTCACGTTGCAAAGTTCAAAAGAACTTTGTGTTGACCAACTCGTGGTCAAAGCAGAAAGTCAAACACTGTTTGACTTTCACGCTCGAAAAGCGATAAAAGAACGAAGGAAGCTTACAAAGGGTCCTTGCTAGAGAGAACTTGATCTTAAAATCTCTGGTATGAAGTATTGTAACTTCAACTTAGAGAAATCAGATCAAGGGTGAAGAAAAATGGAATGAGGGCATGCCTATTTATACTTTTCGATTCACCGTTAGGATCGTTTCTTGCTAAAGAGGGAAAGATCTTGGCCTTACATGTGGGCTAGTGGTTTTGAAATGCAAGGGGCACACAAATACCAGTCCATAGTATGAAATTCAGGGGTTGAAAACCATTAGAATAGGTGGTAATGACCAGAGTCAATGTTTCTGCAATTCTGATGTGCTGGGGACTGCTTACGGACCGTAAGCCTAGGTCCATACGGTCCGTAAGGACCTTGCAGACCAGCAACTTTCACTAATTTACAGTTTAGCTCCTGCACCTTGTTTCGTCGCGATTCGGTACTTCTAACACCCGTCAAACCCATTTTCAAGCTCCATAATGATTTTAAAGCACAGGGAACTTAAAATATGCTCAAAAACATCTCGGATGTCGGCTCGTTTGGTCGTACGATTGCGTTGTTCGGTTAATTACGACGGAAATCGTAACGAACGTGTGTACGATCCAAATTGAGCGAAGAATGGAATTTTATCATGCCAATCACTAAAATAAAATATTTTAATGATTACATAAATTTTTGGGTGTCTGGATATATTCAGAACGTAGGATATGCGCGAAAATGCAAACTTATGCACTTTTTGACGCTTTTAGTCTCTATTAATCAATAAAGTTTATTTTAGCATACCGAACCCCTCAAAGCATATTTCTAAGCTATGTAAAGGATATTTAGGGTATGTTTAACTTATGATCAAGTTCCAGAATGTTCGTTACTATACAAATCGGTATAGTTTTGCAGTTTGACACAAATAGTCCCTGCGATCGAACAAACTTGTTTTCGACACACCAAACCATCCAAAACTTATTTCTAAGTTATGTGAAGGTTATTTAAGGTATGTTAAGCCTATTTCACTATTTTGGAGTCTTAGTCGCATTAAACTGACTGCGTTTACGCACCAGTTTGCGTATAACTTTCCAGAAAGCGATTTAAAGCTTGAAATCGGATTCTAATCAAATCGTAAAATCATCAAACACAAGAACACACATAATAACACCAAAACACATTGTTTTATTGATAATTAACATTGTTTTACATTGTACATCGATTACAGAGCACAGTTGTCACAGTCTCCCCTACTTTAGGAAATTTCGTCCCGAAATTTTAACTAGAGGAAACTTGTGGGAACAATTGCGGATATTTCGCCTTCATTTGGTCCTCACGTTCCCAAGTAAACTCTGGGCCATGCTTGGATTTCCAACGAAATTTGACCAATCGAATTTGTTTGTTCTTTAACTGTTTGACTGCACGGTCCGTTATCTCCACAGGTTTCTCGACAAAGTGCATCGTTTTATCGATTCGAATTTCGTCGAGTGGAATGTGAAGATTAGCGTCAGCTAAACACTTTTGCAAATTGGACACGTGAAAAGTCGGATGAATATTTCCAAGCTCTGGAGGTAGCTCTAGTCGATAGGCAATCTTTCCAACTCTTTCAACAATCTTAAATGGTCCAACATATCGTGGTGCAAGTTTTCCTTTCTTTCCAAATCTCACCACTCCCTTCCAAGGTGACACCTTGAGAAGGACATGGTCTCCGACTTGAAATTCTAAGGGCTTGCGTTTCATATCCGCATAACTCTTTTGATGACTTCTAGCTGTCACAAGATTATCGTAAATTTTCTTGATCTTGTCTGTCGTTTCTAGAATGAGCTCAGGTCCAGTAAGCTGAGCTTCACCGATCTCATTCCAACAGACAGGTGAACGACATTTTCGACTGTAAAGAGCTTCGAACAATGCCATATTGATGCTAGCATGATAACTATTGTTGTATGAGAACTCGATCAATGGCATATGAGAGTCCCAATTACCACCAAAGTCTATCACGCATGCTCTAAGCATATCCTCCAAAGTTTGAATCGTCCTCTCAGATTGTCCATCTGTTTGGGGATGATAAGCAGTGCTTAGATTTAGTTGGGTTCCCATAGCAGATTGCATGGTCTTCCAAAAATGAGATGAAAATCGAGCATCACGATCAGATATGATTTTCAAAGGAACACCATGTCGAGATACTATCTCATCAACATAAATCTTTGCAAGTTTATCAGCAGATAGATCCTCGTGAATCGGAATAAAATGAGCTGACTTCGTTAATCGATCGATAACAACCCATATAGCATCATGACCTTTAGATGTATGCGGTAATTTAGTGATGAGATCCATAGCAATGTTCTCCCACATCCAAACCGGTATCTCTGGTTGTACAAGCAAACCAGATGGTCGTTGATGTTCGGCCTTGACTTTGAGACAAGTTAGGCATTTTGATACATACAAGGCAATATCTTTCTTCATACCAGGCCACCAATACTGAGTACAAAGAACCTTGTACATTTTATCCGCACCAAGATGGATAGAATATTGAGACTTGTGAGATTCGTCCATCACTAAAGTGCGAAGATCGTCTTGTTTCGGAATCCACAAACGATCCTTGAAATAAAGCAATCCATCACCCTTCGTTTCGAGTTTAAGCTCAAGTTGATGTGGTAATTCCTTACCTATCAAATTTTGTGAAACACAAAATTGTTGAGCTTGAAGGACACGAGTTTGAATATCAGATAGAGCTCGAACAAAATGAAGCTTAACTCGCTCCTTTCGACTAAGCGCATCAGCTACGACATTCGCCTTACCAGGATGGTAGCGAATCTCGCAATCGTAGCCGTTCAAGAGCTCAACCCAACGTCGTTGCCTCATTTTCAACTCCTTCTGATTAAGAATATGCTGGAGACTTTTGTGGTCTGTGAAAACCACACACTTCGTGCCATAAAGATAATGTCTTCAGATTTTGAGAGCAAAAACTACAGCTCCTAACTCAAGATCATGAGTCGTGTAGTTCTTCTCGTGAACTTTCAGCTGTCTAGATGCATACGCAATAACTTTACCTCGTTGCATAAGGACACAACCAAGGCCTAAGTTGGACGCATCACAATAGACAACGAAATCATCGTTTCCCTCGGGCAAAGATAGAACAGGAGCATCACACAGCTTCTATTTCAGCGTTTGGAACGCTTCTTCTTGCTTAGGTCCCCACTCAAAAGGCTTATTCTCTTGAGTCAAAGCAGTGAGTGGAACCTCGATCTTTGAGAAGTTCGAAATAAACCGACGATAATAACCAGCGAGACCAAGAAAAGATCGAATCTCTGTAGGTGTCGTTGGTGTATTCCAATCCTTAATTGCAGTAATTTTGCAAGGATCCACATGAATACCCTGCTCGTTGACTATATGTCCCAAAAACTGAACTTCTTTAAGCCAGAATTCACACTTAGAGAATTTAGCAAAAAGTTGTTCCTTCTTTAGGAGTTCCAATGTCAAACGAAGGTGTTGCTCGTGATCGGCTCGAGACTTTGAATAAATGAGAATATCGTCGATGAACACAATGATGAACTTGTCTAAATAAGGTTTGCAGACCCTATTCATTAAGTCCATGAAGATGGCTGGAGCATTTGTCAAACCAAAAGGCATGACAGTGAGCTCGTAGTGCCCATATCTCGTGCGGAATGCAGTTTTGGGAATATCTTCTTCGATTACACGAAGCTGATGATACCCAGAACACAGATCGATCTTGGAAAAAGAAGTAGCACCTTGCATCTGATCAAAGAGCTCATCGATTCGAGGTAGGGGATATCGATTCTTGATGGTAAGCTTGTTAAGCTCATGATAATCGATACACATTCGAAAAGATCCATCTTTCTTTTCCACAAAGAGGACAGGAGCTCCCCAAGGTGAATAACTCGGTCGGATGAATCCTTTGTCAGACAATTCTTGAAGCTGTTTCGATAATTCTTGCATCTCAGACGGTGCAAGGCGATAAGGTGCTCTCGCAATCGGGTTGGCATTGGGTACAAGATCAATATGAAACTCGACTTGACGAACTGGAAGCAAACCAGACAGTTCATCAGGAAACACCTCCGGATAATCCCGAACAATCGGAATATCCTGAATACTCTTGCTCTTTGTCTTTCTCCACGGTGACATGTGCCAGAAAAGCAACATATCCTTTTCGTAAATAACTTCGGGCTTTCGTACACGACATAAGCTTCAGACCACCAGAAGCTTTCTCGCCACGAACTTCTAGAACATCGCCAGACGAAAGAGGAATACGAACAATCTTATCAAAACAAACCACCTCAGCATGATGTTTGGTTAACCAATCCATCCCTACGATAATGTCGAAACTCCTAAGTTGCATCGGCGTGAGGTCAATAGGAAAAAGATGGTTATCGAGGTTCAATTGACAACCACGAATAACAGAATCGAGTACGAGTGGTTTACCAGTAGCAAATTCGACAGATAAGGGTTTCCTCAGTTTAGTTCTAGGTATCGCAAGTAAAGGCTCAAAAGATAACGAAACAAAACTCCTATAGGCACCATAATCGAAAAGAACAGATGCAAGTTGATTGTTAACAAGGAAGGTACCGTTAACAACCTCGTTGTCCGCCCTCGCCTTGTTCGTGTTCAGATTGAATGCTCGTCCACGAGCGGGATTCACATTCGCGATCGCGTTCGGATTCGCATTTGCATTTACCAACCTCGGGCAGTTGTTGCGGAAATGACCCATTTCTCCGCAATTGAAACACAAACCAGGTGGGAATCTCGCAGCATTCCCTTGAGCTTGTGCTGGAACCTGAGCAGCTTGATTTTGGCCAAAACGGCAAACGTTGGCCAGATGCCCAAGTCTACCACACGTAGTACACTATTTACAGGCCTGCTGGGCAACATGGTGACCATTGCATCGAGCACAGTGAGGTGCGGTACCAGCATATTGCTTCTTCACGGGAGGTAGTGCTGGTGGGTTCTGAGGGTTTTGCGCAGTGACTGCAAAGTTCTGGGAAGCCTTGCGCTTCCTTGACTTTTTAGAAGACTCACCCTGCTTCTTACCCTTACCCTTACCCTTTTCATGAGCAGAATTGGCTGACTTCTTTTTATCACCCTTACGGGTCAATTTCCCTTTTCTGACCTGAGACTCGGTCAGAGTAGCAGCCAATTCAATCGCTTGACGGACAGTAGTAGGATTACTGCCAGTCACAATATCTTGCACAGAGTCGGGTAACCCATCGATATACCTCTCTATTGCTTTCTCCAACGGGGTAACCATAGTAGGACACAACAAACTGAGCTCCTCATATCGATCCGTATAAGCACGGTGTTCTCCCCCATCTTGTTTTAGATCGTCAAATTCTCGTTCTAAAGCTCGAATCTCATGACGGGGATAGAGCTCTCTCATCATGAGAGCTCGGAGCTCTTCCCATGTTTGTGCCATTGCCACATCGGCACCCCTATCACGCATCACTCCGTTCCACCATGTAAGAGCTCGCTTCTCGAACTCACTAGATGCAAATTCAACCTTACGCTTATTCGGACATTGCAGATGTCTGAATGTGCTTTCCAAACTTTCGAACCATTGTAGGACCGCAGTTGCTCCTTCCGACCCAGAAAATTTCAACGGCTTGGCAGAATTGAAATTCTTGAAACTACATTGAGCATTATTGTTGTTATTATTGTTGTTGTTGTATAACTCATGGATCTGGGTTACTACGCCAGGAAGTACTGCAGCCATTTGCTGAGCAACAAGGGCTGCGACTTCTTCAGCAGTAAAAAGTTGAGTATCACGTCGAGGAGGCATTGTCTAACAAGGAAATATGAGAAACGAGTGAGGTTGACAATTGGAAAAACAAAAGAGGTATTGAAAACATCGACAAAACACAAGGAAGGCGATCATTCGTTCGTTACCTCGAACAAATAAATGACACGCAGTGACTAATCAAAGTAAATGGGTCATAATAATGTATCACTGAAGACATGCTCGCCTATAAGTGAACACTCACCCCAAGAGTTCCCAGGTAAGAGTGACTGGTCTGATACTGCGGATTTGTATGAACACTCTAGCCTTAGACAGAAAACTCAGGGTACAGGCATTCACTCTTCTAGTTTGCACGTTTTCACATTATTTAGACCCAAACTTTGACGAGATTTTGAAAACTGAGAGGGTTCAAAACCTTATAATCAATCATCCAAGGATAGATGATTAATTTTCGAAGCGGATTTATTATTGTGTTCTCGTTGTGGTTATCACCTAAGGATAGGTGACGATATTGTTTTAAAATCTAAACGCAAGTAAACTTGATTTAGGGTCCTAGAAAGTTATAGTCTAGGTCAAAGCATTACTAATAACCTAATTCCCTATAACCATTGGCTCTGATACCAACTCTTCTATCACACCTCGACCACGTAAAACAACAAAACGTGGCGGAAAGGTCGGGGAGTGTTGTAACAGAATTATTGTTTCACAATCATGGATACAAAAAGTTTCATTTTATTGAATTATTAAGTAATGTACATTGTCTTTAAACCAAACAAACAAATTACATATCGTCTATCTTTGTTTTTATGTCACTAAGGCCACGTCCAGATCCTAAGTGAACACCCTCCCTATCAATCAACATCATGCAATACCACCTGAAACATATGTAAAAACAAAGTCAACAAAGAAATGTTGGCGAGCACATAGGTTTTATGAGAGTATCGGATTCATGGCTCATTTATATGTTGTAGTACCTCATTAGACTACTAGAGTCAAAAGTACAAACCTCGTTTTGAAAAGTGTATTGAAACATAATTAACCAACTCAAATCAAGTTGATTATAAGTTATAAAATCTCGTAGCCATGATTCTTAACCCCAAAACATTTGTTTTAGTAAACCAACTCGTAAAACATCTCGTAAAAACTTGTTAATAAATTCCGTATGGTTTATATCATTTCGAAAACCTCGTTGTGTGACATCGTTTCAAAATCGTTTCCCAAGTAAACTAAATAATGACACGCAATGCAATATGATAAAAGCACTTTTATCATGCTACACCCGTCCTATTATCTAATCACAATCCAAAACCAATCGTTTAACCAAATCGTTTAACTCGTTTAAGTCGTTTCAAATCGTTTAACTCGTCCCAAAATCGTATTCGTTTTAAGTGTGAAACTACTTATAGTTGTCTAGCTAATAACATTTAAACCTTCGTGACTCAACTATCTCGTATTAACAAACCACCAAAGGGTAAGTTAACAATCATCAGATTCGGTCGTTACCTACATAACCCCCACACATAACCATGGGTGTAGTCTGATAACGGGATTTGTCAGATCCTATGGTGCCATAACCTAATACTGGTCGGCTTGATCAATGCTAATGAATGTCATTCGTTATGTAAATACGTCCAACAAGTTTGTTCACATTATCAAAATCGTTATTAATTTAATATAAACCATTTTAATCGCTTTTGAAACCATCGTTTAAACCTCGAAAATCGTTTAACATATGAATCACCCCAAAACAATTGAAAATAGTAAAATAGGGGAACTATGTACTCACATCGAAGTGCAAAGTATCCTCAATCTAAAGAACTCAACAAGCTCAATCAAACCAAGTAAACTCAAGCAGCACCTAGTAATCGAATCACTAGTAAATAAATCGACACCTAAATCGGAAGATCGGAAAAAATGAGGTCTTGTAAACCAAACGAGTATTGGAACTTGTGTGATATGGTTTAACAAAGCCTACTTTCTAAATTGAAACCTAACCTAAGTGCTTTCGACCCGTTACGACCCATTAAGGTAGCGTACGCTACTTTAACGCGTCGTTCGCGCAAAAGCGCGTTCGAGACGTCTAACTAGTCCTATGACAAGTATTATATGCCTAACCATGTTTAAGTATGTTGCATAATCAGTTAGGTGACAAATTTTTAGGTTACATATGCTTAAAATCCAATTATGCATGAAAAGGGCATTTTGGTCATTTACCTAAGGCATATAAACTACCTATCATACAACTACTTAAACTATGTGACCATAAGGTATAACCTCGGAAGGTTATTCCCTATGCAACTATGGTCACTAAACATACTTGGTTGGATCCTATTGATCGACCAAACAGGTCGAGTTCGAAAGTCTAAGCGGTGGTTTAGACCGCTTGACTTACGACTCTAAACAAACACTAAACTAAAAGTGACGAGCTAAGCATGTTAAAACATGCTTAACTAAGTTAGAAAACAGGTTTTTGATATCAAAACACTTACCAATAGTAGTTTGGTTGCAAAATACGCTTAAATGCGCATTTTGACCGAAACTACGACTCGTCACTACGCCTAGTCAACGTGGTAATCAGTAGGTATAGTCACAAAGGACTATAACCATCATGATTACGCTCACGTTGCAAAGTTCAAAAGAACTTTGTGTTGACCAACTCATGGTCAAAGCAGAAAGTCAAACACTGTTTGACTTTCATGCTCGAAAAGCGATAAAAGAACGAAGGAAGCTTACAAAGGGTCCTTGCTAGGGAGAACTTGATCTTAAAATCTCAGGTATGAAGTATTGTAACTTCAACTTAGAGAAATCAGATCAAGGGTGAAGAAAAATGGAATGAGGGCATGCCTATTTATACTTTTCAGTTCACCGTTAGGATCGTTTCTTGCTAAAGAGGGAAAGATCTTGGCCTTACATGTGGGCTAGTGGTTTTGAAATGCAAGGGGCACACAAATACCAGTCCATAGTATGAAATTCAGGGGTTGAAAACCATTAGAATAGGTGGTAATGACCAGATTCAATGTTTCTGCAATTCTGTTGTGCTGGGGACTGCTTACGGACCGTAAGCATAGGTCCATACGGTTCGTAAGGACCTTGCAGACCAGCAACTTTCACTTATTTATAGTTTAGCCCCTGCACCTTGTTTCGTCGCATTTCGGCACTTCTAACACCCGTCAAACCCATTTTCAAGCTCCATAATGATGTTAAAGCATAGGAAACTTAAAATATGCTCAAAAACATCTTGGATGTCCGCTCGTTTGGTCGTACGATTGCGTTGTTCGGTTAATTACGACGAAAATCGTAACGAACGTGTGTACGATCCAAATTGAGCGACGAATGGAATTTTATCATGCCAATCACTAAAATAAAATATTTTAATGATTACATAAATTTTTGGGTGTCCGAATATATTCAGAACATAAGATATGCGCGAAAATGCAAACTTATGCACTTTTTGACGCTTTTAGTCCCTATTAATCAATAAAGTTTATTTTAGCATACCGAACCCCTCAAAGCCTATTTCTAAGCTATTTACAGGATATTTAGGGTATGTTTAACTTATGATCAAGTTCCGGAATGTTCGTTACTATACAAATAGGTATAGTTTCGCAGTTTGACACAAATAGTCCTTGCGATCGAACAAACTTGTTTTCGACACACCAAACCATCCAAAACTTATTTCTAAGTTAAGTGAAGGTTATTTAAGGTATGTTAAGTCTATTTCACTCTTTCGGAGTGTTTGTCGCGTTAAACTGACTGCGTTTACGCACCATTTTGCGTATAACTTTCCAGAAAGCGATTTAAAGCTTGAAATCGGATTCGAATCAAATTGTAAAATCATCAAACACAAGAACACACATAATAACACCAAAACACATTGTTTTATTGATAATTAACATTGTTTTACATTGTACATCGATTACAGAGCACAGTTGTCACATTACCGAAAGTAGCACGTGACGAATAAGTGTTGGAACACATGGATAATCAAACTCTGAAAAGACTCTAAGTATACAAAGGCAAGGGAACAGGTCCTCTAGCACGTAAGAAGTTTGCTGCAATTGCTAATGTTAACTACGTTGCTCCTCCAGACAATAAGTGGAGACATGATGATAGCGATTCTGGAAAGGAGGATGAGAAAATGAGTCTATTTGTGAACAAACGTTCAAAGTGGTGGCTAAAGGATGAGGATAAGCAAAAGAAAAAGAGAGCTACTACACAGAAAACTCCAAAGGCAACGACAAAAAGAACTTCAAAGCAAACAACTTCCAAATCATACGTGGACAATTATTATCGAATGATTTTAACAGATGAACTTTCGGATGATGAAGAACCACGTGGTGATGAAAACGTTGAAGGTGATGTTGGTGCTTCTAATCAAGGTATTACAGCTCAAGAGTTAGAAGATATCATTGCTAGAGGTGAAACTGGTAATGTTGAGAACATTGGTGAGACGCGAGTTGAAGGTGTTGTGCATACGGATAGCAGTGAGACTGAAAGTGATAATCAGATCTTGACTTCTAGTGCTGATCCGATGGAAAAATGGTGCAAGAAGAAAGAAAAGGTCACAAAGAAGCGTAAGAGAAGCGATGAAGACGATGCTTCTTATATGCCAACAGTAGATGAATGAGAAAAGCTAAAGAAAGGAAGAGGTAGAAGGAAATGGATGTCTGAAAGAGAGTCTAAATATCCACAAGCGAAAAAGGTGTGCAAAGGTTCGGTGAGAGGCATAAAGGTTACTATTGGTGGTGAACGTGTACAAAGAATGACTGGAAGAGTTGAAACTCCAGTAGTGGAGACTCCAACAGTTGTACCTACAGAAGTTCAAGTTCCAACTTCACCAAGATCACCTGTTCAAGAGACAATGTAGTCCATACTGAAGATATTCATGTTATGCCGCCACAACAACATCAGTGTGTTCCTGAACCAAGTTCTACTACAAAGGAGACTGCAACTCCAAAAGATTTTGATCATGTAGCAGACTTTAATGCAACATTTGGTAACATCAACTTGGGTTCCGGACCAGCTCCTAATATAGAAGATATTTCTGATATTCCATCCTTTGGTGACGAC